>MU151149.1:55139-71653 GCA_015584085.1 Macrolepiota fuliginosa MF-IS2 | reverse complement strand
CCTTTGATTTTATACCATTTCAGCCCGTTATCGCAACCCACCCAGTTGTACCCTTGTGAAGCATTTTCACATAGAGAACGTTGCAGGTTAACGTATCCCCGAACATTTGAAATGTGTCCCCCGAGACCGTGTTAAAGTCGCGATGCTTGGCAAGCAGTTAGCTCGTTTCCTTGAATAAAGCACCGCGTAAAAATACCTTGGCCAAAAATATGATAGCCTTGACGGGACCAGGCAAGTGAGAAGCAATCGCAGACCAACACCTTCGGTTGTAGTAGCCGGCTTTCCCACGATTCTGCAGAATGCGACCTTCCGTTCAGCGCCCAACAGTGATAGTTGATCCCTGCACTAGACTTGACATAGGCCACAACGCTTGCGTTATATCCGAGTTATCCATCACACGATAGAACATCGCATATACATAATACATGACACAACGCTCCTCTTCGCCTTGGAATTGTAGAAAGGGAGAGCGTCAACTGTGTCACGACAAGACACTCAAGTGTTCAAGACTCCCGAATTCAGACCCCGACCCGGAACAGTCCGTCCCTCTCAGCCTAACGCTCAACACTCAGTTCAGCTCTGACGAGAATCCACTTTCCTTCGTCGTGATACCAAGGGGATGACTATCTTTCAGGATTTCCCGCGTAGCCCTCTTCGGTTCGTGTCTAGTGGTCGGTATTCTATGCGATATCTCTTCTACAATTCAAGTCACGTGCATGCCTTAGCTATACACAGCTCGTGTGTCACTCGAAGCAACCATTACGAAAAGATGGCCATTATCTCCCGCCACGTGTGTTGTGCATTTTTCAAGAAGCATAAACCGAACGTTTCCTTCTAAAACCCAGAGTTAATCATTGTTCCCATAGTTCTTGATAACCCATAATGAGGCGTCACAGCAGGGACATAGAGGTTGATATATTCACGAGAAGGGAATCGCCTTTCCCTGGTCACTTGTGAGTCAGGGAGAAGTTAAGAATAGGTTCAAGTCTGATGATTTGACAGATCCTCGTTGGAAGCCATTCTTGGAACGTGTCTCAACACCCGACTAACCCTAATAAATGTTCTTTTGTCGCCTATGCCGCGGCATCACTTCCCTTCCTCCAGTGCCACACTGTCCACTATCATGCTTGTGGACTCCTGCATTAACATACCCTTCGGCTTCTGGGCCCGAGCGACGCAGCGGCTTGCATTGGATTTCTGGGCCTGCCCTATGATGTACATTGTCAACGTGGGAATATCATGAACACGAAAGCCCTGCGCGCTTTCTCCCACGTATCCACCCTCATTCTCTTATTTTGTCTTTGCCTACGCCTTATCTTGCCTCAGGCATTTTAAATTCATTAGAGTAAAAATAAACACACACCACGGAGTCCTGCAGATTTTTACGCGGGTTCTCTGGCCAGACAAAGTAAAAGACAATCGGGAGGATAATAGTCGGAAAATAGGTAAAACATTACTTCATATTTGAGCGAAGCTCACTCGCTAAATGAACCTAGTCACGTGTCAAGGATTGTTGTTGTTGAACTCTATATTTCTATAGCGCTACAAGTAAACTAACTACTAAGACGCGGTGAGCATATTCTAATGTAAGACTACGCCCCTCGGCAGGGAAGGAACTACTTTAGCCAAAATTAAGCAGTGTACTGAGTTAAGGCGTGGAGCGAAATGGTGGAGGGGTTCGTGCCAAGGATTAGTCCATCCTCAGTATCCATTCAAGCCTTCCTGCTTCGAGAAATTACACTCTCAAGCCTATCCTCCTCTTTAATAGAGTTGATACACCTGTTAATTGCTCATTGTTCCAAACCTAGGTTACAACTTGGGAGGAGACGTGTTGGTTATTGGAGTCGGCAAATGGAGTGACTGCTGAATGATGTAAACGCAATGATGTCCTCGGTCGCTGGAGTCTCCTAGCTCAGTGCTCCACAGTTGGTTTGTGAGCTCCTCCTTGCAGTGCTGTGACGCAAAAATTGCATCTACCATGCGTCCATATTCTCTCACTCAACCCCAACACTCCACTCACCACTGTGCGGCATGTTGGTATATAAGATCGAAGTTCATTTAGACAAATTTCTCAAATACACAAAGAATCAAATCGTTCCAACCACACCATCTTCTAGATCAACAGCACCCATACATTCATTATCATCATGTCAAGCGACCCCAGGTTCGTGAAACCTACCATCAACTATGAAGTATAAACTCCCATGCTTACAGCATCGTTGCTGCCTTGCTCAACAGTAGGATCTCCGGCCAATGGCACTCTACCAAAGGCGGCCTCAAGTCAGGTGTACGTAGTCTACCTCTTTATCTTTGCCGGACCTCTCAAATGATCAACCCACTATCATAGTTGGGTAACGTAACCCGCTCCAGCAACCTTCAATCCTCTGGAAGGCAAGAGCGCGCCCAAGGTCAAGCGGAGTACGAGGCCGCTCGCGGCCAAGGCTACCCCCAGAACCCTCAAGGCTGGAACAGTGGCGTAAACACAGATCCAGCGACCCAAGACCGCTTACACCAAGGCTCCAACCAGGGCTACAACAAAGACCCTCAAGGATGGTCTGGTGGTGAGAAACGGGAGTCAGCAGCCCTTAGTTCCGATCAGGGGATCGAGCCTCAGCAACTTCAAGGTGGACAGGTTCTAGGTTGGATATATCAGCTTTTGCAGCCTTTTAGGTGAAACTAATCTTAAGACGGCTTAGGCACTGCGCGCCAAGACTATAAGGACGCATCTCAGCAGGACATCAATCGCGACGAATTTACGTAAATAGAGTTGCCAACCGCACCAAGATATATTCAGATTACGCCTTGTCTAGTATCCGGTCCGTAGTATGTATCCTATGCACATGTATTTGTATCT
Organism: Macrolepiota fuliginosa MF-IS2; assembly: GCA_015584085.1. Classification (NCBI taxonomy): domain Eukaryota; kingdom Fungi; phylum Basidiomycota; class Agaricomycetes; order Agaricales; family Agaricaceae; genus Macrolepiota; species Macrolepiota fuliginosa. The sequence goes on along the minus strand of MU151149.1, from coordinate 68,799 downwards.
CAAGCGTTTGTGAACAACTTCCCATTAAACATCAACTTCATGATCCTTGCTCTGAACCCTCTGCAAAAACTCTCCTACAATGTCTCAGCCTATCTGTGTATCACTTGGGCGCTTGGTAACTCGGAGAGTGCAACGAAATGACCCACATCCACCTTACTTCCCTGAACACGTAGAGCCTCCTCAAGCGCAGCGTTGCAGATGTAGGAATCCCCTTCGGTTCGGGGGATTTCGAGAGCAGAACTCGGCGAACCAGAGCATGGTTGAAACTTGGAAGGAGCACCTGGCGGACGTTGGTATACTATGCACCGGGGCACTTACAGCTGTGTGGGATTAGGTAGTGTCGTAACAAACTTCTAGTAGCGGTTTCAGACTGGCTGTAGGTGATAGTGAGGCGATCGGGCGAATGGCATAGAGCTTGAAGTTTCCTACTGGGTTATAGTGTCACTTTAAAGAGGTCAAGTGTCACGCGCCTATTTCAGATGGCTATTCAGAAGCGATTAGATCCACGTAGTCCAGGTTCCCCTCCCATAATTGGGTAATTTTAGCCCATTCAGTGTGACAAACACGGCAGTGTCTGTTCCTGTATGCTAAGAACATAGTGGGCTACAGAATGAAAGACTCAAGATCCATAGAACTCATCAGGTGCCATGGACGTCATTAAATTCTGGATAGATGAGTACAAATGTGCCAGTGGACTGAAAACGGACTCAATGGACTCCCAGTGCCAGTTACAAAGGTACCTCAAGGACCTCTACTCGGAAAGGGGAAGTTAGCACATAGCTGGAGGCTTGCAGTGTCAAGTTTTCGAGAGAGAGCTTCAGTGGTCGTCCCCGAGACCTGACCCGTGGCGTAGCGCGTCGGTGACAGGATACATGTTGACGTCGTTCCAGGACCTCTGGTGGGGAAGATCGAGGCAATTGAGGGTTCGGCAGGCTCGAGGTGGTACACTCTACGTTCCCCCAGAAATATTTATGCCTTAAAAGGTCGTCATGGTTTTGTAGAATGAGTGAGGAACGAGGTTTCTTCGGAAGAGGCCGCTGATATGCGTGATGCACCTGGGGGGTAGATTGAGAGAGCTCGGCATCTGCGAGCCACGTGATCCAGCTAGTCAGATAATGTATTTGCTTGGTACCTGAAACTCTGAGACTCTGGCTCACGGCTCGCCTTTAAGCACACCCACCCGCAACAGGTGCTCGAAGGACGGATTAAGAGGCGACCCGACCACCCTCTCTTTCGATTTCATCGTCCGGGGTCTTGGGTATACGCAGCCCAATCCCTTCCACACAAATGTCACTGCTGGCGCTCATATTCAGTATAGTATACCCCATTCACAAACTTATCTGGCCTCCCCGGATGAGATGGAATTGTAGGTTGGATGAAGCTGGTCCTCCTGCATGAAGATCGCTCATGACTCCAAAGTCATCCCAGGCGGGATGATGTTGAGGCAAAGTTAGCCCACACAGAGACGGTCGCGGATAAGGCGAGCAAGGAGTCACTGCGAGGGATGATAGCAAAAGAAAGCGGAGCGTGAACCGGCATGTACTGGCATTTCATTTTAATTGACGCCGACTAATGAAAGGTGACACTTTTGGGAGGAGTGGGTCTAGTTTGAAGGGCAGTCAAGTGAGTCTTCCCGCAATCGGCCAACAACTCTCAACGTAGCTACCGCCCAGTGGTGAGAAGACCATCGTGGCTCTTGGTTTATTATTTGCAGTTCACGTCCACCAAGCCCTGCCATTCTTCATTCTCACAAGGATGTGAACAGTTCGCGGAACGCGAATGCTTTTTCTGCGATTCTGAATTGAGTGTTGCTGACGTGGATGCCTTTAGTTGAGGTAATATGACAGTTAATCGTATCTTTTATTCATATCTCATTCATGTCGTGTAGCCAGCTGGACATATTTTTCAGAATCCTTCGTAGAATTGCCAACATTACCACCTGCAATCACATGCCACAGTCTATCGTAATTACAAGGTCAATGGCATCCATGTTTATAGTAAATTTGTGCGGTATCGCTGGCCAAATATAGGGCACCCTAACTAGCGCTGATTCCATCGTGAGCTGGGACGATGTGATTCACCAAACAAAGCTCAGGAACTCGTAACGCACAGGGGTCGGTATCCAGGTGAGTAAGTTTTATTTACTCACAGTGACTTTTGGTTTGTTCGCCAGTATCGCAGCAACGACCATCAAAACGTTTTGGAGTTATATGATGACCTCTAGTTATTTCACACAGGTATTTGGTCGCCGTGAGCCGGCGCTCATCACAGTATGTGCAGGGTACGCCGACTGCCTCGACCATTCATGGACGAAATGGACGGAGGTGCGATGCAGACTCATCATGAGACCAAGTCTACAACTCCGCCACCGGGGCCCAACCCTCCCCTCTCGGACCCCCATACCGGGGAAATGGAGGGATCAGGATCAATGGAACTCATCAGGTGACGCGGACGTCATTATTGAGTATACACGAGCTGCTCTGAATGTTATAAATCTCACACAAATCTTAGGGATAAAACTAGAATGTTGAGCTCAATGACGCCAGCAGAATGCTTGTCCAGTCGGGGCATTGGTGCGACTATGCGAGCACGTTAGCGCCTGCCCAACCCAGATAGGCAAGGGAATGGGAGAGGGTAGTGCAGTCCATCGGACCATAAACACAGAGCGAGAGTATTTGTATTGAATTCCCGGGAAAGAAGGTCAGGATGAAATGTTTTGAAGGCAGGAAAGGAGCAAAACAAAGGGGGATTTTACGTTGACGCCCCCGCTCCATTGTGGACCATATGTCATTCTCTCAAGGCCATCTCCCTCCAATTCAACTACACGCAAATCACGTGTTTGGTATTCATAATGAAACCTTATTTTTGGATTCAAATTTCAGGCTTGTTGGTTCTCCGCAAGTACTTAGCATTGGCCACATCATATACCAAAAGACTACATATACAAGCGTATCGTCCATCGAATGGACTGTCCAGGCTAGATTCCGTCTGGATTACCACCTCCACATAAAGCTCGGTATCCACACTTCATGGGCCAACCTCCTTTTGATCCCGGGGCAGTGGTGACCTCTTGGCTCAACGGCTTCGCCAATGCTCTACAAGAAAAAGATGCTCAGACCGCCTCTGAATCTATCGCTCGCGATGGCTGGCTCCGTGATAGTCAAGTATTCTGCTGGGACAATCGGACCCTTCAAGGTCGCGAGAAAGTCTATCCATACATGGCGCAGGGACTACTGTCAAAGTCCTTCTCCAATTTCCAGGTCGATACTCGTCAATTTCTTGCACCTGCGCAGGGACAGGTTGGCTCTTCTCATGAAGGAGTTCTATCAGGTTTCTTGTTCGAGACAGGAGTCCAATGGTGCCAAGGCTATGTCCAACTTATGCAAGACACGGACGGTGCCTGGAGGGCACTTGCAGTCTATGTGGCTGCGAGCGATATTAAGGATCATGAAGAAGCCGGTCGAGAGCTTGGACTCTACGGTGGTCACACCGTCACTTGGCCAACCGTTCTGGGCGCCCGCAGAAGTGAGATCGAAGCCAACCCGCACGCAGTCATCAGTAAGCACTTAACGTGTCGGGAAGTTGCATGAGGCTAACCACTGTGCTAGTCGGTGGGGGCCAGACTGGTGTGATGGTCGCCGCCCGCTTCAAGCAAATGAGAATTCCTGCTCTGGTGATCGATATCAACCCTCGACTTGGTGACGCGTGGCGAAATCGATATGATTCAATGACTACGACTACTCCCCGAATGCATGATCACTGTGAGCAATCGGTATTATAATATATAATTCGCTGGAGACTGACGTCGTTGCAAAGTTTTGTATCAACGTTATCCCCAAAATTGGCCATTTTATACGCCCAAGGACAAGCTTGCTGATTGGATAGAACATTACGTTGATGTGCAAGATTTGACTGTATGGACCAGCTCCAAACCCGCCGAGGATTCATACCCCGTTTACGACGACGCCACAAAACGTTGGACGATAATAGTTGATCGGGCGGGCGAACGTGTCACCCTTCACCCCGCTCACATTATCTGTTGCATGGGTACTGTTGGAAAGCCGATCTCTCCAGAAGTTAAAAATCGTGCCACGTTCAAGGGAACCGTTATTCATGGTGCCCAATACAAGTCTGCACTACCATTCACTAACAAACGTGTCGTGGTCGTGGGTGCCGGCACTACTGCAGGCGATGTCTGCTTGGACTTATCTGTTTGTGCCGATACGATCACGTTAATCCAGCGCTCCGAGTCTACACTAGTCCCGTCAGAGGTTACAAGGATCAGTCTAACTCGTTTCTGGCCTGATGACGGATCTGTCCCTACCGAGATCGCAGATTTCAAGGCCGCCTCAACGCCGATCGGACTCTCGAGAAAGTATAGTAAGATACGGGAAGCTAGCAGCGGAGGAGCGTTTGGGAAGTATGCAGAAATGTACAAGGAACTTCGAGAGAAGGGTATGATTGTGAACAATGGCACAAACAGCGGCTTAACTTATTCTCGAGTCTTGGAGAGGTTCGGAGGTATGATTATAACATCGTTGTTCAATTTTGAGCTAATTCCCATCTCATACGTGGATCACAGGTTTTAGTAGGTTGTTCGGTTGTGATCATGTTGTCGAACCTTATGACCCCCATAGTGCTCGATGTCGGGTGCTCGAAATTGGTGATCTCTGGAAGGGTGAAAGTCAAACATGGCGTAGAACTTGCTGAGCTGAAAGAAGAGTCTGTGGTATTCACTGATGGTTCCGAAGTCCCTGCGGACGCCGTCATATTCGCGTACGCCTTTTATTTCTTCGTAACCTCTCTATTTCCCAACAGGTTCACAGAACCGGGTTCGACTCTATTCACGACGACATTGTCAAAATATTCGGCAAGACGACCATTGATCGTGCTGGCCAATTAGGGGGAACGGATGAGGAAGGCGAACTCAAGAACGTGTATCGGCCGACAGGCCATCCCGCGGTGTGTCTGGTTATACTCTAATATCGTGTATTTCGTCTGACGTTGGTCCAGCTATGGTACTGTGGAGGAGGGTTCCAAAATTCACGATATGGGTCCAAGCAGTTGGTGCGTCTGATCTAACTATTCGTCCCGCCTCTAGTCTCCTGAAATATTCTTCTAGGCTATGCAAATCAAAGCGACGGACCTGGGCCTGCGTGACGCTTAGGATGTATTTTGTTCTTTCGGATTTCCAGCTCGATCCTAGTATTATACAACTGTATTGGACCTCAAGTTCTTGTGTTGCCAATTTGCGTCTTGGTGCCATTCGCCCGATCGTCTAGCTATCATGTACAAATAGTTCACTAGAGAATGACATTACGACAATAACATAATTCCACGCAGCTATAAATGCCTCGATGTGCAATATGTACCCGATGCTCGGCACCAGGTTTTCAATGTACCGCAGTGAGCTTTAGTACGAAGCTTAGGTTCGCCAATGTGCACTATTTTAGACCCAATGCATCAAGGTATGCACCCATAAATGAATCTATGGTGGCACTATGACGCAAACGACGCGTGTAAGAGCCGAGTAGGTGATAGGACTCAATGGAGGCAGCTGTTGGTAGACCAGTATGATTCAACTGGTCGTAAGTGAACGCCAAGAGCACTCCACCTCAGCCGACACCTTGCATGCACCAACTGAATTATTAACTTCTAGACTGCCCGCCCTTGAATATCGGGCAGGCGCGTTGATATATTGAACTCTGTCTAGAACGTATAAGAGGACGAGGGGGATGGAATGTGGAAGACATCGAGCTAACACTCAATAATTCAGCTCATACACCCAAGAAGCTTAGCAAATCCTTCTTGATACCTATAATGAAGACATCATTCCTCATCGCTCTTCTCTCTCTCGCCGCCTTCGTTCAGGCCGCTCCGCCCCGGAGCCCTGCTCCCGGAACGGAAACGGGGCTTGATGATGCCATTGGGAAAGGTGAAGGCGCAGTCGGTGGGACTCTTGGAGGGGTCTGTGGTGGTGGCAACGAGGGTGGATCAGGTGGAGGGGCAGGTGATAATGGGGGCAAGCGTGCGGTCAACGCCCCGGAACCCGCCCCGGGACCGGGCCCGGTCTCATGTGTTGATGGGTTAGGAGGTACTGGCAAGGATGTCGATGATGGTCTGTCTGGCAGCGGGAAATAATGCATTGATAATGTGTAACGCTCTGTCACAGACATGTTATGTCACCCCGTTTATTCGATGTGTATTTAAGTAATTCTGTCCCCGCCTGTCCAAGCTAGCCCACTGAGCCTTTCCCGGGTCTTGGGGCCATTGTTAGATGTGCAGCTTGAGGAGGATATGGCCAATCTGTTGGCTCCTGAGACTATAGCACAGTGAACTTGTCGGCGCTCCCGACTTGGGCAGGCGCCTCAGATGAGTCAGATCACCGTCCAAATTAGAATGGGCGCTAAGATGGTGCTAGTACAGACGTCCTCCGCGGGGCGCTCTAGCCAAACAAACAACGAGTTCTGTTTGATTCTGGAACTTTCAACGTCTTAGTGGTCAGCGGCCAGTGAGACCCGCGTGTTTGTAAGTACTCGAGTCCGGAATGACCATCGCTAGCGGAGCGGGATGCATAAGCCCTAGACTACCTAATTTCTCCCTCCTGCTTGGTGCAACCGCACACCCCTCCTGTTCCCTCACCGCTCTCAGGTCTAGTTGTCGTCTCCAACAAGGTATCCCCCTCCATTACCTTTTTTCCTATCCAGTCTACGACTAATCTCAAAAGGGAGGGTGCGATGTCTGGCGGCGCTTGTGCGGCAAGCGAGATGGTTTGATTGCCTAGACCCTCCCGCAGAGACCAACCGACAACGAGGAAAAATTAACCCATCTGCGGTGGTACCGATGCCCTGCGAAGTGGCTGACCATGCTCAAGCTAGCCTTGATATGGTAAGGGCGAGAAAAGAAAGAACGGCGAGCTATCATTGCGCTCGTGTCAGTCGAGAAAAGAAAGGGAGCACAGTTGGGGGCAAAGGGCAGTGCTTAAGAATTCAAAGAGCTGACCACGCGGTAGAAGACAAGTACTGCGCTGCATATTACATTATGCGAATATAGTAGTAGTGAGGTGATCTAATTGTTTCGTGTTGTCATAGACGGCGATCAAAGCGTGTGATTGGTTCATGCACCAACCATATGACTCCGACTGCCCAAGAACATGGGCGTTGACTGGCGCGGAATAGTACTTGGGCGCACTTAACAATGGTGTAATTTCGACATATGGTCACACCGGTGTCCCAAGTGCCATATGCGGCCAGCTCGGCAAGCGTGCCGCACAACCCGAGGCGCTGTTTGAAGCCTTCAGCTGCCTACTCACCCCCAGCTGTCCCAATGCAGGACTATGATGTGTATGTGTTGAATTATGTACTAAGAATGGTCAATGAAGGTGATGTAATACGATAACGGCGTCCCCCTCCCGGTTGCTACTCGGGCACGCCCCTCGCGCCTTGGTCGAATCCCCCTGTTCCATCGACCCCTCTAGCCTTCGAAATCCGTATCCGCCTCCCCGCTTCCCTCTCTGACTACCTTATAGCACCCCCCTTCTGTTCCCAGAGAATTCTAGGATCCGAGAACCTCCCGCATCACGGCGTCGCCAGGATGGCTTACAAACTCCTGGGTAGGCTGCATTTTTGGGGTGGAGATACCATTCGGTACGGCACATAGACCAAACATCTATGAACCTTGTTCCGGAGCCCGCAACGCGTTTGTTAGCGGCTCAAGGTCCCAGTCGCTCCTCTGCAAAGGGTGTCATTTCTGCTATCAAATGAAAGCATCCTGCTATTATCGTGGCCGCTCTTTCTATCATAGGTGGCATCAATCCACAGTTCGTTTCGCAGCACGCCCCAGCAATGTCGAGGAAGCTCAAGATAGGACAAACCTCGAGGGTAGGACTCGTTTTGTTGGCATACCTAAGCGTCGACCTGTGATTTCTTGGACACATTGGAAGGAACAGCTATTTCGTTGTCTCATCCATATACTGTTCATGATCCTGATACACATATATCATTTCTACTCCCATTGTGACCTTTCATCATTGACAAGGTGATGAGATGGGGAACCGCATTTTCCGATCAATGTCCATGTTACGTTGGTGATTACTTCTATCTGTGTAGTGTGAGTCGTGCTATTCCCGAAATGTTGGCATGACTTCGACCATTGTTAGATCTTAGATAAGTCTGTGTCAAGTATATGCACTAATCAGGCGAAATCAGCTGTTCGAAGGTGGAATATCATAGATCACTCTTCAAGCCCACGTTCGTAGTGTTGGTGTTTCCCGTCTTTCTGTGTCAGATTACTTGATCGTGCAAGGCAGCCATGTACTCAGCAGCTAGTTGTTGAGACTTGAACAATGTACCAGGCCAAAAGTGTTCGGGGTTAATCCCTTCATGAGCATTGAGTCCTCAACAGCCAAATACTATTAAATATCTCGGCGCTAATCGGCGCTATTGTATGCTCCGCAGTGGGCACACACTTTGATGTGACTTGACAGGTGGTGTTATTGCGCCTTTCGTGCACCAGGACATCCTAGAAACTTCAAATCCTCAGCGTATCACTTTCATGCACAACGACTGTGGTGTTTATGACGGGTGGAACGAACACAATGATGGTGAAGTCCTAGCCTATGCTGATCGATAACGAGCAGGGGGTTTTCGTCGTATCCGATGGAGATCTGGCCGCATAGTCATCTGTCGGAGTTTTCAATAAAAGAACCCCCGAGAAGATATGACACGGGTACTTAAAAAAGGAGAGCTGTCAAGGAAAGTTCACAGATACTATGCGTAGCCTATGGTAACGGGTTTATTAATAGTATGTACAGAGAATTAATTGATGAAGGGTCTGGTGCTTGCTTGACGGTCAGTGACAAAGAAGAATGATGAGTCGACACAGCCAATGTAGCAATCTTAACGGGATAAAAAGAGCCGCCACATACGTCGTACGGATTCCCTTCCCACCCAAGCCACCCTTTCTTCTGCGAACCTTTCCCTTCTCCAACCACTCCCCCCCTCCAGCTACTGGCTATGTACAAGTGCGTATAATATCGATCCGCTAATCCCCCTCTCAGGTCCTTACCATATATATACGTTAAATAGACAGAAAATCGAACATTTAAAGGAATTTTCCCTTGTGTTTTCCTACGGGATGCCACTGCACGTTAAACATCGAAGCCGAGTTCCACAGACCAGCGAGTTGCATCGCTTCCTATTTGCACCAAACCCCGCCAAACCCAAACCCAAACCGCGACCGTGGTTCCTTGTCGAGAAATGATTTCTCTCCGGGAAAGAATATTTGATTGAGGCTGCCACGTCATCCACTCGATAACAGCTCGTTGGACATCGTCAACACTGACGTATCCATTCCCCATGGCTGATCTTACGGGGTAGACATAACGGTCGGGGAATGTTAGCCAGAGCCTCCCGACGGGAGGATTAGTTGCTGGCTGAACGTGGGAAACGAAGTTGATATTTCGGATTCGCCCACTGATGGTTATTGTATGGGGGAGGACGGCCCGTGTATCCGCCGGACCGCTTGTCAGCCTTGGCTGAGCAACAGGACGGGCCCACTCAGTGACTGCCAATTCATCACTAATAACGGACTCCTGAGGTTGCACAGGTCAATACCGAGCAGTAATTTTCGTTGTCTATATCACTTACCATGCCCTCACTTGTCGCAGGAAGAACAGCGTTTCTCCTCCTAGGAAGAGGGGGGTTGAATATTGTATTATATCCGGGGAAGCTCATTGTGTGAGTTGGTATATCGGATTTGGGTACTTTTGCTAATGGTTCATTCAGGTAAACAAGACACCATCGGTTCCATGGTCGGGTACTTACGTTTTCGAGGTGTGTTCGGTGGGCCTGACTAATAGATCCGTTCAATGCCAGCGGTTGTTCAGCTTCGCGGGAGACGGCGGTCGTCAACGCAAGAATTTTTATGTTCGTAAATCCATACCTTTCAACTATTAAGCTTGTTTGTGGCTCGACAACAGTATCTTCACAACAATTCTCCGTTCGGCTTGTCCTGTGAGTGAATTCGGTCACTGGGATATTGTCTTGGGTCTCACCTGGGCTGTGTATTTTAGTGGCTGATAGGCGTTCTATGGCGCAGAAACGTCGGTAGGGTCAGATACTGCCAAGTCAGGCGGGTTTCGCTTCCAGAAATTCCCTATGTCCAAGGGTACGACTCAGCGTCGACGGTGGGCTAACTCCACGAAGAGGTCGCCTGTATCCCGTGGACAGAACGCGGGCGTTTGACTCAAGGTGATACTAGAACGCAAGCTATGGTTAATGACACCCCGCTTAGAGAGTGCGCATGAGAGGCGGACACAGAGCTTCCACTGCTTGGAAGTCCTCCGCCACGACCAGCTGTATGTGACACTTACCTACTGCCTAAGATTTTCCTGATTGTCAAGTCACTTTGCGCAGCGCCGTAGAGTTTAGGTACCGCTAGAACCACCTAGCAGAGAACACAGGGAGTGGATGTTTAGTGAGGGGGAGGATGATTAGCAAAGCCCATAAAGGCGATGAATTGTGGGAATCCCACCGTGACTGTCATTTGCCTTGCCGTTCGACTGTCATCAAATACGGCTTTGGAATGGCTCTTTACCTCCGGATCTTTGCGCAACAGGATATGTGTATTCTCGAATCTTCAGGAAAGGACCGCATGTTTCGACTCCATTCCTTAGCTTCATCACTCGAAAACCATTTCTCCCATTTATACGCCCGCCGCCCGCACTGGAGCCTCTTGGACTATTCACCTTCAGAATGCCAACGACCCAGACCGACTATTGACCGTAAACTATCCCGTTTGAACGCCGACAACGACTCCGGCAGTATGGATTCTGTCGCCGTTCCACCTGGCCGTGCCTTCCCTCTTCTACACTTGGACGGACCACTCGGTTATGCGCCGACTAATCACCATCTGATGGACGGTTCAATGACCCAACTCGTTACCTGCGCGCCTCGTGCCCCTTCATCGTCTAAAGCTGCATGATTTTCCCACCGACCTGGTTTTGTTGGCTGTGTACTTGGTCTCTAGGCGTCGAGCTTTTGTTGATTGGAGGGCTCGAAACACTGCCTCCTCCTTTTATTGGGGTACCCCTATAAAAGGGACTTATCGAGGCGGATTGATTGACACTGAATCTTACGTCTTGGACGAACCACAGACTGGCTCGGATGCTCATTGTTGGGATGAAGCTGTTCCCACAATTCCTCATCACGAGTGATCTCGCTGATGGTGGCGACATATACGTCCCCAATTTCTGTGATAACACAGGCCTCCACAAGTTCGATCTTCGACGGGAAACTTCCAGCTAGACAAGGTCCACGGGTGCAATCCGACGGGCGATATTCTCCCCCCTCCCTCAATAGCGATGTTCAGGTACCTGCTTGTAGTTCCATAAGTGTGTTACCCCTATCAATATGACTTCTCATTCTATTTTGTCGGCTTCTCTTGTGATGCGCCCAGTAAATTCCCCACAAGTCCAGGATACGGGTTGTTTTATCCACTCAGCCTCTCTAAAAGTACGCACACCTTGTATTATTTGTGATGGTGGATGATTCGCCATTGATAAGTTACGGCACTCCGGACTTGGACTGGTTAGCCTTATTTTCCAGCGGATGAAGAATCATCACATCACACGGCGCTTTGGGTTCCCGCCTTCAATATCGGAAACTTCGCAGGGCTTGTCAGAATGGTCAGCGTGTCGCACCGCATTTCCTGTACGGTTTATACAGGTACCAATCCCCTCGGCAGAATACAGGTGGGGGTGTGGCGATGGGTCCATACCGACCTTCAGCAGAGCAGGCTTTTATGCACAGCCAACCCATCGCATCATTCGACAAGTGCCCCGCTCGTCCCCTACTTTGGAGCCTCGACCATCGCCCACTTTGGGGCTATAGCGCATAGCACTAGCGTCATCCCTGTCGACCGCATAAATAGAACGAAAATAGGTTATGTAGGTGGGACATCATATACATCTACTTCTGTAGACTGTAGTAGAATCCAACCAGCTGCCATTGGCCAGTATAACCGAAAAGCCATCACATAGGGTGGTCAACACACAGACCGGCTGAGCTGGCTCTTCTCTTCCAATTATTCTTCCCTTCTTTTCTTTCCTTCGCTTTCTCCCCTTCCCCGTTTCTCATTTTCTGTCCAGAAATTTCCGTCCAAATCCCCATACTTCAAATGCCGTCGGCGAAGACCCTTTGATCCACGTAATTGTACAACATTTTGGGTAAATAAATTTCCAAATAAATAATACGACACTAACAGCCTCACAGATTTCTTATGTACAATGAAGAATATCCATATTGAATAAATTGAAACAGAAACCATTCATGCGATGCTGCTAGGGGAACTGTTCAATCGAACATTCACCCCACAACGCTTCATCGACCTTCGGGCTTCACAACTGGATCGCCCACAGGTTGATCATCCCCCCGACTTGGATTAGTCCTCGCCACATCCAAATATCAACCTCCATTCTTGTTCCATCCCTTAAAAATAGCACTCTTCTCTGCGTAAACCCGGCACCCTGGCTTTGATTTCGTCCAATACGGCGCATCCCCCCAATGACTGCTCGGTGGACGTCCCCGACAGTCACGTGCGTACTTCCAGCTCGAGGATCAACGATCAGGGTTTCTCCCGATGGTGTCATAATCCTCAACCTCATTTGAGGCGGGTTGGTGGCTGCAGCCATACTGTCAACGAAGTGAACCATTCCCCCGCTCCTGGCGCCGTCGACATATTCGTTTGCGGCACCCCACATGTGGCCAGTATACCCCGGCATGTTGCTGATGATCGGCGACACAACTGCGCGGGGAGATAATCTGTGCTCCAGGTCGATGCTGAGGACCCATTCCTCCTCACGAATCAATAGGCCGTCTGGGAGCGTTTGAGCACTACCACTTCTGACCGCCGTGACCGTGGGTGTATTGTGAATTGGGGGTAGTGGTATCGTCAGGACCCTGGGTGCCGGAGGATATTCGATCCTGTGGTATGCGTTGTCTGCTGACTGTTCATGGGTGGTATACCTTCCGCCTGTCGATCTCCCGCGCCCCTTCACGCGGTAGTTATTGGTGTTGTTGATTTGCATGGCTGGTGTTGTTGTCCTAAAGCTATCTCGACGAAGCAAATAATTGTTCTTCCGTGTTTATGCGGGGACTGGCCACGTTGATGTGTAGCATCAGTAAACAGGCTCTCAGCACTGATTCGGTGCCCATATACACTCACCTGGACTCAGTATTGTTTCCAGACACTCTATACGTTGGCAACTCCTGTGGCGCAGAACCACGTCTTGATCCCTGGCAGACTCCACAGTGGAGAGGCCGTACTATCGAATGCAGAAGAGCTCGTGGATAGCAGGTCTTGGTAGGGACTGCGATCGCGCACCCATTTTGTAGTAGTTACGACTTCTGCGAATAAAACCTGATTTTTTAAAAAAAAAAAAAAAAGATAGCAGGTCTTGGGACTGGTGCGTGATAATCCCCCGTGCTGTCCTGGGTGTGGGAGGTAGTATGTGTCGCGAGTAGGTTTGAGACAATGCGTTTCTACAGATCCTTGGATGGGGCAGAGCAGGCTTTTAAGCACAGTCCACTATTTCGACATTAGTTGCACCGCCACCTCGGCTAACCCTAATCCGTCGTGATGCGTCCTTCTATACCCACCA
>MU151149.1:0-52399 GCA_015584085.1 Macrolepiota fuliginosa MF-IS2 | reverse complement strand
GTGTGGGAGGTAGTATGTGTCGCGAGTAGGTTTGAGACAATGCGTTTCTACAGATCCTTGGATGGGGCAGAGCAGGCTTTTAAGCACAGTCCACTATTTCGACATTAGTTGCACCGCCACCTCGGCTAACCCTAATCCGTCGTGATGCGTCCTTCTATACCCACCACCACACATATCACACTTCTCAAATTCCCGCAGAAGATCTTAATTTAAGATCTTTAATTTAAGATCTTCCATGGGAGATGGAGAAGTGTTAAATCCCGGTCCTTCCCACATCACCCCGTGTCGCGGTCCTCCACGTTCCCTCCCACGCACTCCATTTTTGCATTCTGCCTTGCACTCCAAGATGACTTCGTGATAGCAATAGTAAGCAGTCCACTGCGTAGGTAGACCATTTGAGCCCCTGAGGGCTCGTCGAAGCTTATCCGGATCGATCTTCAAGGCCCTTGCCGTGACATGCCTGTGGATGGAGCACGTCATCCCAAAGCTCCTATCACTTCCCGCCTCACCAAGACGCAATCCACGATATACATAATAAGTAGTGGTCGCTCTTTTCGACAGCCTCGTGTTACAGATGATCTCATCGTATCGGGGGTAGAACAGCTGTCGACGGCCGGTAGAGATGCACGACTAGATCTCAGCATTTTAATCCTCTGGTAGTTGAAGACTGAGGGTGGCAAAGGGAGTGAGTCACGAGCGGTGAATCTTTTACTTGAAACTTTTCATCTCGAAGGTGGGGAAATCGATTATGCTCAGAACCGTAGTTCCCTTCTGACATTATCCCTACTTTAATTCCGGGCAGATGGGCGATGGGTTGTACAGTGACAACATGTCCTGGGTAAGAATGTGGAATGGTGGAGGAAATCAAAGGGGATTGGTCAGGTCCCAGACAACGCTATCTAGACCATGATTCTCTTTGTTTTTCTCCTCTTTTGGACTATATAGATCCTAACATTGATTGCACTGCTACTCGGTGACCAGTTTTAATAGGTTGTAATTAGACAAGCATCCAGCAATCCTCTGTTTTTGGGAATAAGCATTAACACCCCCATCCCCTTCTGGACTATCGCGCATAACCACTAACATCTATATACTACCTATGCATAGTCCCTTATGAATCTGTAACTCCTTATCTATAGTGGTTTCCCCAGTATAGTACAGCAAAGGCACTGGAACAAGCGAGTAGTGAAATGGGAGTATAAATGGAGCTCGTATACACATCGGGAAAATGCTTCTTGAGGTCTCTGGTCGCTTGGTCAGCTAACAAATATCAGGAAGGCACCCTGTGGGATTTACTAGCCCGCTCAGTAACCCGATCAAGCTGCAAACTAACATCAACCAGGGGTTCTGTCGATAGTCATCATTTCTGTATGAGGGTGCCTGGGTATTCGAAGTGCGATATTTTTGTAGTTTGTACAGAAACGCCGTCGTAGGACATATCAAATAACATAACTACGAACTAGCCTAATCAGCAGTTTTGACTGGGTTTTGAGTCAAGCGACCGTCGGCCAATCGTTAGCACAAACAACACCTAAAAGTACTTAAACTGGTCGGCTTCTCTTGTGATGTTGTAAAACCTTATACCGGCTAGCAACGAAATAAGGGATCAGAGAGAGGGGTGCTAGCACAACCGCATCCGACAAGCAAGAGATGACCAGAGACACAGAAACAGAAACAGAGAGAAAGAGAGGATGAAAAGAACGAGACGACGAAACACGAAACCGTTTAGATAGAAAGAATGGGCATGAATTCATGAATTAACTGAAAAACCAAACTATTACAATGAAGCGGTCTTATGTATGATCTATTCGGGCGGAGGAAAACGGATGGGAGAAATGTCTTTGTCAGACTCTACTAGAGATGCCGGTTGGCGCCTAGTTTTCGATATACAAGCACACCGTTCATCGAATGGACCGTCCAGGCTAGATTTTGTCTGGACTACCACCTCCACACAAAGCTCGATATCCGCACTCCATGGGCCAACCTCCTTTTGATCCTGGGGCGGTGGTTACCTCTTGGCTCAATGGCCTCGTCAATGCTCTACAAGCAAAAGACGCTCAGGCCACCTCTGAATATATCGCTCGCGATGGCTGGCTCCGTGATAGTCAAGTATTCTGCTGAGACAATCGTGCTCTTCAAGGTCCCAAGGAAGTCTGTCAATACATGTCACAGGGACTACTGTCGAAGTCCTTCTCCGATTTCCAGGTTGATACTCGTCAATTTCTTGCACCTGAGCAGAGACAGGTTGGCTCGGGTAAAGTTATATTTGTGCCGATACGAGCACGTTAATCCAGCGCTCCGAGTCTACACTAGTCCCGTCAAAAGTTTGTCAAAATTCGTCATCGGTATCTGAGGTAGCCGGTGGATGACCGACAGGGGCTCTGCTCATGGGTTTCGGGCGGGTGTAGTCATGGAGGTCGATCCCCCCATTCGTTGTGTAAACAAGAGGAAACATGAGTGGGAGTCGTCGGAGGAATACAAGGAAAACTTACTGTAGTCCTGAAACCAACGTTTGTCTTGTTGGTTTCAGGTAAGATCGTGTTTTGTGTGTCTGCGAAGTGTCTGTTCTGAATATATCAATGTTTGTCTTGTTGGTTTCAGTCGTTCTGCCTACCTTGCACATACACGAATATACACCATTCTCGTTAAGGTTACAAGGATCAGTCTGACTTGTTTCTGGCCTGATAATAGTTCTGTCCGTACCGAAATCGCAGATTTCAAGGCCACCTCAACGCCGATCGGACTCGCAAGAAAGTATAGTAAGATACGGGAAGCTAGCAGCGGAGGAGCGTTTGGGAAATGTACAAGGAACTTCGAGAGAAGGGTATGATTGTGAACAATGGCACACACAGCGCATTAATTTATTCTCGAGTCTTGGAGAGGTTCGGAGGTATGATTGTGGTATAATTGCTTAATTTGGAGCTCATTCTTATCTCACACGTGGATCACAGGTAGGTGGTCCTGTCATAATCATGTTGTCGAACCTTATGACGCCCATAGTGCTTGATGTCGGGTGCTCGAAATTGGTGATCTCTGGAAGGGTCAAGCCAAACATGGGGTAGAACTTGCTGAGCTGAAAGAAGAGTCTGTGGTATTCACTAATGGTTCCGAAGTCCCTGCGGACGCCGTCAATCAGATTCTGTCCCCACCGGTCCAAGCCAGCCCACCGAGCCTTTCCAGGGCCTGGGGCCCATTGTTAGATGGGTAACTTGATGAGGATGCGGCCAACCTGAGACTATAACACAGCGAGTAGCGATCGGCATTTCCCGCTGCCTCAGACCTCTTCCGTCACCTTCCTTCCATGACTCCCTCGTTTCTTTCAGACTCCTGGGTTCGTCTCAGCACCTCTGTTGGAAACGCACGCACCTCAACCAAATCCAGCTCCTCGATCGATATTGGACCACACCGTATTGTTGAGGAGCGTCATCCTCGGTCAATCTGGCCTTGTGCCCGCCGTCCTCTGGAAACCTGAAGGACGCTGTACGCCGCAAGTGTCGCAAATGGACCAAACGAACAATAACAAGTTCTGTTTGGTTCCGACGTCTCGCTTATCTTCGTCAACACTGTCAGGGCTGCATAGGTACTACGTTAGTGGGGGTTAGCGGCCACTGAGAACCGCATACTCGTAAATGCTCGAGTCCGGAATGACCATCGCTGACGAAGCGAGATTCGTAAGCTGTCGCTCTCCTTATCACGTTCCCTTCTACATTAAACTACCTAATTTCACCCTCTCGCCAGGTGCGACCGTGCCCCTTCCCCTATCCTCACTGCCCTAAGGTCCCGTTATCGTCTCAAATGGAGTCTTCCCCTCCATTGCCTTTTTTCCTGTTCAGTCTATGACCGATCTTAAAAGGGAAGGTGTGATGTCTGATGGCGCTTATGCGACTAACGAAATGGTCGCCTGGGCCCTCTCGCAGAGACCAACTACCAACGAGGGGAAATCAACCCGTCTGCGGTGGTACCGATCCCCTGCGAATTAGCTGGCCGCGCTCAAGCCGGTCTCGATACGGTAAGGACGAGAAAAGAATGGACGGCGAGCTATTGAGTTCGCGTCAGTCGAGAAAGGAAAGAGCGTGCAGTTGAGGGCCAAGGGCAGTGGAAAATATAAGAGTTGACCACGCGGCAGAAGATAGATACTGTGCGGCGTATTACATTATGCGAATATAGTAGTAGTGAGGTGATCTAATTTTTTTGTGTTGTCATAGACAGTGATCAAAGCTTGCGATTGGTTCATGCACCAACCATATGACTCCGACTGCCCAAGAACATGGGCGTTGACTGGCGTGGAATAGTACTTGGGCGCACTTAACAATGGTGTAGTTTCAGCATATGGTCACACCGTTGTCCCGAGTGTCATGCGCGGCCAGCTCGGCGCTGTTAGGAGCCTTCAACTGTCCACTCACCTCCAGCTGTCCCAATGCAGGACTTTGATGTGTGTGTTGAATTATGTCTGAAGAATCGTCGATGAAGGTGATGCAATGGAATAACGACGTCCCCTCCTGGTTGCTACCCGAGCAAGTCTCTCACACTTTGGCCAAATGCCTTTGCTCTCCCGACCTCTCTAGTCTTTGAAATTCGCATTCGCCTCCTGATTACCTTATAATACACCTTTTAGCTCCGGGGAACTCTGGGATCCGAACACCTCCCGCATTATGGCATCGCCAGGACGGCTTATGGGCTAACTTCTGGGGAGGGCATATTTTTGAGGTGGAGATGCCATTTGGTACGTCAAGGACGACCCCTCCCTCAACTATATCCAAGTGGCATTTATTGATAGCGCGCAAGGGCCGGGGATTAATGGGTTCAAACATTAAAAAGGAGAGGTTGAAAACTGATTTGGTGTATGAAGTTAACGAGGTAAAAGATTGAACAATTGTGCTCTAGTAGTCATGGCATATTATACGTCACATAGACAAAACCTCCACGAACCTTGTTCCGAACCATGTAACACGTTGTTGAGCGGCTGGAGATCCCGGTTGCCCCTCTGCAAAGGACATCATTTTTGCTACCAGACGAAAGGATTCTGCTATTATCGTGGGCGCCCTCTCTACCACCGGTGGCATCTCGTTGCCCCATCCATATATTGTTCATGATCTTGATACGCATATACCATTCTTACTCCCGTTGTGATATTTCATCATTGACAAGCGATGGGGAACCGCATTTTCCGATCAATGTCCATATTACGTTGGTGATTACTTCTATCCGTATAGTGGGAGTCGCACTATATCCGAAATGTTGGCACGAATTTGGCCGCTGTTAGATCTTAGATAAGTCTGTGTCAAGTATATGCACTAATCAGGCGAAATCAGCTGTTCGAAGGTGGAATATCATAGATCACTCTTCAAGCCCAGGTTCGTGGTGTTGTTGGTGTTTCTCATCTTTCCTTGTCAGGTTACTTGATCGTGCAAGGCAGCCATGTACTCAGCAGCTAGTTGTTGAGACTTGAACAATGTACCAGGCCAAAAGTGTTCGGCGTCAATTCCTTCATGAGCATCGAGTCTTTAACAGCCAAATATTATTATACATCTCAGCGCCAATCGGGGCTATTATATGCTCCGCAGCGGGCGCACACCCTTCTACTTTGATAGGGCTTTGAGAAGTGGTACTATTGCGCCTTTCGTGCACCAGGACATCCTAGAAACTCCAAATCCTCAGCGTATCGCTTTCACACAACAACATTAGTGTTCATAACGGGTGTGGAACAGATACAATGATTGTGAAGTTCTAGCATATGCTGATCGATAATGAGCAGTGGGTTTTCGTCGTATCCGATGAAGATCTGGTCATCTGTCGGAGTTATCAGCTAAAGAACCTCCGAAAAGACACGACCACAAAAGGGGTGGCTATCAGCGCTAACAAAACCTGCGTAGCCTATGGTGATGCGCTTATTAATAGGAATTAATTGATGAAGGATCTAGTGCTTGCTTGATGGTCAGTGACAGCGAAGATTGATACGTGATGGGTCAAATTAGCACAGCCGATGTAGCTATCTTGACGGAATAAAAAGAGCCGCCACATACGTCGTACAGATCCTTCCCACCCAAATTACCCTTCCTTCTGCGAACATTCCCCTTCTCCAGCCACTCCCCCCCCTCCAGCTACTGGCTATGTACAAGTGCGTATAACATCGACCCACTAATCCCCCTCTCAGGTCCTTACCATATATATACGTTAAATAGACAGAAATCGAACGTTTCAAGGGATTTCCCTAGTGACCTTTTCCTACAAGATGCCACTGCACGTCAAACATCGAAGCCAAGTTCCACAGACCAGCGAGTTGTATCGTTTCCTATTTGCACCAGACCCCGCCATGCCCAAACCCAAACCGCGATTGTGGTTCCTTGTCGAGAAATGTTTACTCTTCTGTGAAAAACATTTGATTGTGGCTGCCCCCTCATCCACCTGACAACGGCTCGTTGGACGTTGTCAACGCTGACGTATCCATTTCCCATGGCTGATGTTACGGGGTAGATACTGTGGTCGGGGAATGTTAGCCAAAGCCTCCTGACGGGAGGATTAGTTGCTGGCTGAGCGTGGGAAACGAAGTTGATATTCCAGAATTGCCCACTGATGATCGTGATGATCGTGTGTGGGAGGACGGCCCATGTATCCGCCGGACCGCTTGTCAGCCTTGGCTGAGCAACAGGACGAACCCCTTCAGTGGCTGCCAATTCAGTACTGATAACGAAATCCTGAAGTTGCATTGGTCAATACCGAATGGTGATTTTCGTCATCTATATCACTTACCATACCCTCAATCGTCGCAGGAAGAGCGATGTTTCTCCTTCTAGGCAGGGGGGGGTTGAATATTGTATAATATCCAGGGAAGCTCATTGTGTGAGTTGAGATATTGGGTACTTTTGCTAACCATTCGTTCAGGTAAACAAGACTCCGTCGGTTGCATGATCGGGTACTTACGGTATCGAAATGCGCTCAGTGACTTTGACTAATAGATCGTTTAATGTCAGCGGTTATTCAACATCGCGAGGAACAGCATCGTCAACGCAAGAAATCTTTACGTTCGTATATCCATACCTTTCAACTATCAAGCTTTCCTTATTTACGACTTGACAACAGTGTCTTTACAAGAATTCTCCGTTCGGCTTGTTCTGTGGGTAAGTTCGGTCACTGGGGTATTATCTTGGGTCTCACCTGGGCTGTGTATTCTAGTGGCTGATAGGTGTTCTATGACACAGAAAAGTTGGTGGGGTCAGATACTGCCAAGTCGATCGGGTTTCGCTTCCAGAAGTTCCTTATTTCCGGAAATATGGCTCAAGGTCGACGGTGGGCCGACTCTATGAAAGGGCTGTCCGTGTCCCGTGCCCAAAACGCGGGCGCTCTACTCGAGGTGATACTAGAATGCAAGCTATGGTTAATGACATCCTGCTTAGCGAACTCGCGGAGGGAGCAAGCCCCGAGCTTCCACTATCTGGAAGTCCGACGCCACGACCAGCCATATTTAACGCTTACCTCCTGCCTAAGATTCTCCTAATTGTCGAGTGGATTTGCGCGGCGCTGTATAGTTCTAGCCGTCGCTAGAACTACTCAGCAGGGAACCCGGTGAGTAGATGTTTGGTGAGAGAAAGGACGCTTAGCAAAGCCCATAAAGGCGATGAAATGTGGGAACCCTACCGTGACTGTCATTCGTTTTACCGTTCAACTGTCATCAAATACGGCTCTCGAATGGCTCTTTGCCCTCGGATCTTTGCGCAACAGGATATGTGTATTCTCGAATCTTCAGGAAAGGTCACTGGACCGCATGTTTCGGCTCCATCTCTTAGCCTCACCACTCGAAAACCATTTCTCCTATTTATGCACCTGCCGCCCGCACTGAAGCCGCTCTGACCGTTCACCTTTGGAATGCCAACGGCCCAGACTGACCGTTGACCACAAACTATCCCGTTTTTTGAACGCCGACAGCGACTCTAGCAGTATGGATCTGTCGCCGTTCCACCTGGCCGCACCTTCCCCCCTCTACATTCTTCCTGTCTTGGGTGAACCGTTCGGTTATACGCCGACGAATCGCCATCTGATGTGTGGTCCCGTTATCAACGAACCAACTCGTTACCCGTCGGCCTCGTGCCCTTTCAACGTCCAAAGCTGCATGATTTTCCCACCAACCTGGTTGTTTTGGCTGTGTATTTGGTCTCGAGGCGTCGGCTTTTGTTAATTGGAAGACTCGAAACACTGCCCCCTCCTTTTATTGGGGTACCCCTATGACAGGGACCTTTCGAGGCACGTTGATTGACACTGAACCTTACGCCTTGGCCGAACCCCAGACTGGCTCAGATACTCGTTGTTGAAATGAAGTTGTTCCCACCCTTCTACATCACAGGTGATCTCTCTGATGGCGACATATACGTCCTCAATCTCTGTGATAACGCAGGCCTCCACGAGTTCGATCTTCGACGAAAGATGTCCAGCTAGACAAGGTCCATAGGTGCAATCCAGTAGGCAGTATTCTCCACCTTCCCTCGATATTGATGTTCAGGTGCCTGCTTGTATTCCATAATATCTTACCCCTATCAATATTACTTCTCATTCATTTTGTCGGCTTCTCTATTGATGCGCCCAGTAAATTCCCCATAAGTTCGGGATATGATTATTGGATCCTCGGTCATTTTATCCATTCAACCTCTAAACTCACACTCACCTTGTATTATTCGTCATGGTCGATGATTCATTGCTGATAAGATGCGGCACTCCAGGACATGTCGCATCGCATGTCCTGTACAATTTCTACAAGCGCCAATATCTTCAGCAGTACAGGGGCGGGGAGGGAGGCGATAGAATTCTACTGATTCTACCGATTTCTAGATGAGAGAAGAGCAGGATTCTGTGCACACTCTACTCATCTCATCATTCGACGAGCGCTCCGCCTGTCTCCTAATTTGGAGTCTCGACCGCCATCCACTGTTGGGCTATAGCGTACAACACTAACACCATCTCAGTCGACAAATAGAACGAAAATGGGTTATAATCTTGGCGCCTCAGAATTTTCAGCCGAACGAAAGGCTATCAGCCATCCAAGATTCGGGGCGTCACCATAGCAACCGCGTTTGATCTGTAGATGGGACACCACTTACATCTACTTCTGTGGACTGTAATAAAATCCGACGGAGGGCCATTGGCCAGTATAACCGAATAGCCATCACATAGGATGGCCATGTCATACCGCGCATAGACCGGCTGAGCTGGCTCTCCTCGTCTCTCTGCCCCAAACCCATACTTCAAATGCCGTCGACTGTCCCTGCTTGGTCCACGTGATCCCACAACATTTCGGGTATACAAAACTATAAAGAATACAATACAATCATAACAACCTCACAAACCTCTTACGTACAATAAAGAATATCCATACTGAATAAATTGGAACAGAAGCCATTCATGCGATGCCGCTAAGGGGACTGTTCAATCGTGTACTCACGTTTCATCGTCCTTCAAGCTTCAAGCTTCATAACTGAATCACCCACAGATCGATCCTCCCTCTGACCTGGAGTAGTCCTCGCCACACCCAAATATTGACCTCCACTCTTGTTCCATCTCTCTTGTCCATGCCATGCTTCTCTGGGTAAATCTGGCGCCCTGGACTTGACTTTGTTCAATACGGTGCATCCACCCAATAACCGCTCGTTGGACGTCGCCAACAGTCACGTGCGTATTCCCAGCTCGAGGATCGACGATCAGGACTTCTCCCCACGGTGTTATGATCCTCAAGGCTGTGGCCACACTGTCGACAAAGTGAACCCTTCTTCCACTCCTAGCGCCATTGACATATTCACTTGCGGCACCCCATATGCGGCCATCATACTCTGGCATGTCGCTAGCGACTGGTGACACGACTGGGCGGGGGAACACTCTGTACTCCAAGTCGATGTTAAAGACCCAACACCCCTCACGAATCAACAAGTCGTGAGGGGGCTCCTGGACACTGTTGCTTCTGACCGTCGTAATTGTTGGTGTGTCATGAACCTGAGGTAGTGGTATCGTCAGCATTCTAGGTGCCGGAGGATATTCGATCCTGTGGTATGCGTTGCTTGCTAACTGTTCGTGGGTGGCGTGCCTTGAGCTTGTTATTCCGCGTAAGGATATCATTGGAGACAGGCAAAGCCACCACCATCTACCGCAGGAACTCGCCCCTTCCGCACCGTGACTGTACTCTAGATGCTAACTGGCACCTCTAGTAGAGTCTGACAGCGGCGACACTATCCACCGAATCAGACGACCAATATATATATCAATCATACGCCAGGTCCATTTATCTCAACATTCTGTGATCGCCATTGTGTCATGTACGGCCCAACTCATGATTTTCTGCCTTCTTTCCCTTATCTAATATCTGTGACTCATAAAATGTTGTGCTGGGCTTTGTTTGGAATCGTATAAAATACTTTATGATGTTTTGGTTTTATAGGTAATCAAACTCCCCCTCTTTTGCTATCTAAAACGGTTTTGTGTTTCGTTTTCTCGTCAGTCTCTTCGTCTCCCCTCCCCTGTCTCTGTCCCTATCTCTATCTCTCTTGTCGCCTCTCTGAGGATCCGGCCAAGAGTTTATTCCGAGAACTATGTTGCCCGCGGAACCAAGTCATCAACCGCTCCCCTATCGCCTCCTAACCCCTAACTCCCTCGCCCTCCTCAAACCCCCAGTCCCCAACGCCCCAGTATCCTCCATCCCCGTTGCAAATGCCTGTATTTCAAGCCTTCTGATTAGGATTTTGAACGCGTTGGATTTGCTCACTGGGCGCTTTTCTCGGTTGATCCCCGTCAGTGCCATTAGGATAACATGTATATCCGCTAGTGGAGGATGTCCGTGGCTGGCGGATGGTGGAGATCAATGATTGATGAATATTGTTACGAGACTCGTCTACTAGTAAGTGCTTCCCCTCGAGTAAACGACTCGTGCCCCCCCACACATTCGCCAAACGCCTTCTCTCAGCCTCCCTGGTCTTTGTGATGCCTCCCTGGTTGCGCATGACTCATGAAAGTCGAACCGTCACAAGTTTTGATCCTGTGACCAGCCCGTCACGGCCGAGTTCCCCAAACCTGATGTAATGGGTAAGGGCCTTGTCAACCGTAGTCGCCCCCTCGCCTTCTTCTCCGATCACCTTGTGCACTCCTTTCCATTCCTCAGGATTTATATAGCCCGAGCGCCCTCTGTACTACAGACGACGCATTTTCTATTTGCAGAAGTGGTCGCAAACCTAATTTCGTCAAGGCAGCTTATAGACACGTCAAGGATGACTTCTCTGCGCTCATGTCACGTGTAGATATCCTACAAACCCCCACGAGCCTTTCTCAGTTCCAGAGCCAACAACGCATGGCCCGATGACTCTCACGATTTACCATCTACAGCCGAAGTGCCGGCCGCCTCCTCACACAAAGCTCCATCGACTTTGTCATCAGTAATCGACAGGGAAACCAACTATCACCATGATTGTCCTCGTGGTCTTCGGCCCCGGTTCGTGTATCGCCCTACTAATTGTGATTTCCCGTCATTTGCGAGGCAATGAGATGATGAAAACTACATACCCCGATATTTGTACACTTTATGTGGTGATTGCATACTGGAGAGCCGTACCATTTCCGAAACGTCGACGTGACGCGGACGTGGGCCGTTATTCAGATCAGGTCTGACGTTGTCTCCTTTCGTAGTCATAGATGCTTCCCGGTTGATGCTATCTTTCCTTGTGTGATTACATGATTGTGCGATGCAGCTTTGGACTCAAAGGTTCGTTGCCAAGACTGGACAGAGTCTTTATGAGCATTCAGTACTAAACAGAAAACGTCATGCATCTCAGCGCACAATATTGTATCATATTGTACTTTGATGGGGTACCCAGAGTCGAGACTGTCTTTGATGTGTTATTACGCCCCTCATGTGCCGGATTATCCTGGAAGTTTTGAACACTTCGTATACCACTCTTGGTTTATAACGGGGACGGTGATGATGGGCTCAGCCCCAGCTCATGCTGATTTGTAATGAACGATGGTATTTCGTAGTATCCGATAGGGATCTGGATGTTCGGACCTTCTTTTTCAGAAAGTTCCAAATTAGGTATATTTGAGTTGACTCCCCGACTACATCTGAATCAGGCAATTCTAAATCAGATATGTAGGGCGATATGTAGGGTATGGTGATTGTACTGACGGGCGTAGCCTATGGTGGCATGTTTATTAATAGTGTCACACCAAGTAATTGAATTGATGCTTGCTTGACATTTGATGGGTGACAGAAGAATGATCGGCGAGGTTGAGCACAGCCTGTTCTTAACGGATAAAAACCAGAACGGATACGTTACATCCCCTTCCCACCCAGGTTACCCTTCCTTCTACGAGCCTTTCCCTTCTCCAACCATCCAACTATTGACTATGTATAAGTGCGTATAATATAAATCTGCTGATTCCCCTTCCCGGTCCTTACTTTATGTATACAATAGTTAGACAGAAAATCACACATTTTCCCCCCAAGGTGCTACTGCACGTTAAACATCAAAGCCAAGCTCCACAGACCAGCGGGTTGTATCGTTTCCTATCTGCACCAGGCCACGCCATGCCCAGACCCAGACTGCGACTGTGGTTCCCTCTCGAGCAATTATTTCTCTTCTGTAAAAATTATTTGATTGTGGTTGCTGCCTCATCCACTCGATAACGGCTCGTTGGACGTCATAAACACTGACGTCTCCATCTTCCACGGCCGATCTAATAAGGTGGACATTGTGATTGGGAAATGTCAGCCAGAGCCCCCTGACGGGGGGATTAGTCGCTGGCTGAGCATTGGAGATGAAGTTAATATTTCGGAATTGCCCGCTGATGATTGTGATGATTGTGCCTGGGATGACGACCCGTATATCCGCCGGACCGTTTGTCAGTCTGGGCCGAGCAACGGGGCGGATCCTCTCAGTAGCTGCCAATTCGATATCAATAATGGAATCCTGAGGTCTCTGGTCAATGGCCCGCGGTAAATTTCGTTGATCTCTATCACTTACCATATTTCCACTTGTTACAGGAAGAGCAATATTTCTCCTTCTAGGAAGAGGGGGGTTTGTCCTTGTATTAGGCCCAGGAAAGTTCATTGTGTGAGTCGGGCTGTCGAATGTAGGTATTTTGCTAATGATTTATTCAGGTAAACAAGATCCTGTTGGGCTCGTAGTCGGGTACTTACGGTTTCGAAATACGATCAGTGAGTTTGAGTAATCTATCCGTTCAATGCTAGCGGTTATTCAACTTCGCGAGGAACAGTGATCGTCAATGCCAGAGACATCCCGTACTTTCGCGTGCCCATACCTTTCAAATGTTAAGCTTCCTCTGCTTGGCACCCTACAACGGTGACTGTACAGCGCTTCTCTGCTCGGCTTGTTCTGTGAGTAAATTCGGTCACTGGGATATTATCTTGGTTCTCACCTGGGCTGTGTATTTTAGTGGCTGATAGGTGTTCTATGGCACAGAACGTCGGTGGGGTCAGATACCGCCAAGTCGATCGGGTTTCGCTTCCGGAAGTTCTTTACACCTAAGAATACGGCCAGGCGTCGAGGGTGGGCCTACCGTGTGGGTGAAGAGACTGCTCGTATCCTGTGGACAAACACGAGCGTTCGACCTCGAGTGGTACTAGAATGCAAGCTATGGTTAATGACGCCCCGCTTAGCGAGTGCGATGTGGCGGAAGTGAACTAAGAACTTCCTCCACCTGGAGGACGGCCTCCGGCACGACCAGCTCGTATGTGACACTTACTTCCTGTCCAAGATTCTCCTAATGGTCGAATAACTTTGTATAGCGTTATGAAGTTCTGGTCGTCGCCGGAACCTCTTATCAGGGAAAGCGCAGTGGATGGACGTTCAGTGGAAAGAAGAACGATCAGCAAGGCCCATAAAAGTGATGAGGTGATGTGGGAATCCGTGACTGCCATTCGTCCTATCGTTCTACTGTCATCAATGCGACTCTTGAGTAACTGTTTGTGCCCGGATCTTTGCGCACTTACGCCCCAAGATATCTATGTCCTCAAATTTTCGTGGAACGTCACTGGACCGCATTTTCGGCCCCATTTCTTAGCCTTACCACTCAAAAGCGATTTCTCCTATTTATACTCCCGCCGCCCACACTGGAGCCTCTTTGGCTATTCACCTTCAGGGTACCAACGGCCCACCCGATCGTGCGCCATCGACTATCCTCCTTGAATTTCAACGGCACCAGCAATACCGACCTTGTTGCTGTTCAACTTCGCCGCGGCCTCCCCCACACATTCTTCCTGTCTCGGGCGGACTGTATGCGCCGATGCATCGGCATCTGGCGGATAGTCTCATGCTCAATGACCCAACCCCGTTACCTGCTCGCCTCGTGCCTTTTCACTGTCCAAAGTTGCATGATTTTCCCATTAACTTTAGTTTCGTTGGCTGTGTATTTAGTTTCCAAGCGTCGACTTGCGTTAATTGGAGGACGTGGAACACTGCCTTATTTCTTTGGGGTGCCCCCTAAAAGGGACTTGCCGAGGCGCATTGATTTGTGTTTTGGCCGAACCACAGACTGGCTCGCTTGGACACTCGTTGTCGAGATGAACTTGTTCTCACTCTTCTCCCACTATCACAAGTAACCCCGCCGATGGCGGTGTGAGCTTATTCTCAATTCTTGTAATAACGCCTCCATGAGTTCAATCTTCGAGGGAAAATATCCACCTGAACAAGGCTCCCGAGTGCATTATCCGATAGGCGGCATTCTTCCCCCCTTCCCCGATATTCAGGTGCCCGCTTACGTTCTATAACCTTGATGTCGGTTTGTCTTGCCCTCTATCAATATGACTTCTCATTCTATTTTGTCGGCTTCTCTTGTGATGCGCCCGGTAGATTCCCTACCGCTTCATGATATGATCGTCAGATCCCCGGTTATTCTATTCACTCAGCGTTTTTCAAGTTCCACCCGACTTGTATTATTCAGGATGGTCGATGATTCGCAGCTGATAAGTTACTCCGTTCCAGACTTGGTGGGCTGGCCTTATTCTCCAGTGGACGAAGAACCACCCACCTCGTACGATACTCTCAAACCGCACCTTCGGCTCCAACCGTACAGTTAGCGAGAGTCAGAGATACAGGCGGTGGTGCAACACATATCTAACAGCAACTATTACCGCAACATCTGAAGGTAGTTTCCCGTTCCAACCAGTTGATTTGAAAGCCTTGCGCATACAAGAGGGAATTTAAAGTAGCACACGATATACATATAACCTCAGTTGCGATCAGATTGAAGAGCGCTGTCGTCTACAAGTGGATACAGCTTATCCGACTATTCAAACAGTTCACGGCGCGTGTTGGAATGACCAACCATATCGCATCGCCTGTCCTCTATTGTTTCTACAATTAGCCTTCTCAGCAGTACAGGGGCGGTGCGGGCCCCGCCAGGGATCTTTACTGTCGCTTATCATCCAGTTCTTTCTGTAACTAAAACAAACTTCCGCAGCAACTAAACATAGGCCAGCACATCAGAACATAGACTCACTACCGTCATGAATAAGCAGTTATTTGTTTACATTTCTTGTTTGTTGGCGCTTTATTTTTGGTCATCCCGCTGTGAGCCAGGCCGTCCCAAAGCCGATCACTGCTAGTAAGTACCCTGAGCGGCAATCTTTATTCAACTTAACTTACCTCACGGACTGCGCGTCTAAGGCCTTACTTGCGACTATCTCTGTTTCAGCATGTTCTGATGTCCAAATCGGACGGACTAAGCGCGACCCATGAACACCCTACGAGATCTTGCGCAGCCTATACGCTGGGGGAGAGGGGGTTGAAACTCGACCTGTCGAACATTTGCGGGGGGAAGGAAATTGTTCTTTTGATAGTAATCTGATTGCCCCACGTGCTAATTTGGACACCTACGTTCTTACATCAGCTCATTCTTACGCAACAGCACATCCCTGTGGTCTATTTTTACTGGATCAAACGATGAACAGGGGGCTTGTCACTTGTCTTGGACATCCCCCTGGTCTCATAGTAATGCCGTCCGACAGTTGTCATCATATTAGTGGCCATGATACACTGCACCTTCTCCTACGAAACCCCCCCACCTTCCCTCACGTACTCCCCCAATGTCTTCACAGCGTTATCCTACAGCCCCTCTTGCACTCCACTTCACCGTAGTTGGGTGCGGTATATCTGGACTCTGTGTGGCATATGCCTTGGGTCGCGCTGGCCATCGTATAACAATCATCGAGAGTGCGCCATTGCTCACAGATGTTGGAGCCGGTATCCAAATAACTCCCAGTATATTCTACTTTCTCATCTCACGGTCCACATCCAAATTATCTTCCCTTGTTATAGATGTATCGAGAATACTCATAAGATGGGGATTCGGCGACCAATTCGATGAAATGGGCGTTAAACCGAATTTTGCAGCTTTTCGACGATGTAAATCGACCTTCTCCATGAGAGCCTCTGAACGACGCCACTTACAGGATAATAGACAAGGATGATGAAGTTGTAGGAATAAACATTCTCGGAGATGACATTCAGAAGCGGTTCGGTTCACCATACTGGAATGTGCATGTGAGTACTGCCTTTCAGCAGCTCCCGACCTAACTAACGTCACCCCCAGCGAGCAGACCTTCTCCAGGTTCTCTACGATGCCGCTAAGCCCTTCATTCAGGTGATACAAGACCGAGTTGTCTCGATATCCACATCATCAAGGGGATCTCCGTTTGTTACAACTGAAACTGGTCTAGTTGTTCACTCAGACGTAATAATCGGTGCCGACGGCATCAAGAGTGTTGTTCGTTCGTTCGTTACAGGCCAAAAGGACCGACCTAAGCCAACCGGGGACCTTGCATATCGTGCCCTAATTCCGGTTGATGCTCTCATGAATGACCCAATACTGCGACCATTGGTTGAAACTCCACATGCCACGGTTTGGATGGGTCCGCACAGGCATATTGTCGGATACTCTGTGGTGCGTGCCTTCTGATTTTCGCATATGCACTTCACCGAACACTGTTGTCAGAGTGGAATGAAGATGTACAATCTTGTTCTCCTGTGTCCGGATATTGGCTCTGAGGAATCCTGGTCCATGGATGCGGATCCTAAGGAGATAAGGGCGACATACGCGGGTTGGAGTCCAACGTAGGTGTTGATATTCAATTGACTGGAGCCTCGACTTACCAGCACGTATGGCAGTGTAACGAAACTGGTTTCTCTCATCAAGAAAGGAATGAAATCGCGGCTCGTTGTACGAGAACCCCTCAAATCATGGACTCACCCGAATGGTCGAATTACGTTGATTGGCGATGCATGTCATCCTATGCTAGTGCGTATCACGATATCACCCAGTTTTCGCTCGTGCTGATTTCATATCAGCCGTACGTTGCCCAAGGAGCGGCAATGGCAGTACGTCTTCACCTCGCCTTTTGAAATATTTCGTAACACCATCACCGACAGGTAGAGGACGCCGCTGTTCTTGGTGCCTTATTTTCTCGTATAACATCGCACTCACAAATATCCAATCTCCTAAGAGTATATGAATCTCTTCGCATTCCTCGAACAACGAATACTCAACTCGCCGCGCTATCGAATCAGGGCATATTCCATCTACCTGATGGCCCTGAGCAACAGGCGAGAGATGAGGCAATGCAAAAGCTCACGCATGAACGTGAAAGATCAAAGGTCAGTCAGGGTGGTGAGGAAGTTGTGGATGATGAGGGTGATAGGATGAAGATGAAGATCTTGTATTCTTATGATCCGGACCAGGCGGTCGAGGAGTGGTATCGTCCCGAGGGGCATAGGATGTACGGAGAAAAGATGAAATTATAATTGAGCTAATGTTAATTACAAGTTTTTGTACGCATATACCACTCATTAAGCCAGAAGGTGTGATTATCTCGTCCTTGTTCGGGTAGTTGGGATCTGAAGTCCTAATGACCGTAGAGAGACCGATAAGGATGAGAACGTTTTGACTTCTTTTTGATCCTTCCTCCTCCCGGGGACACATTAAAGGTGAGGGGCGGGAGGCAGAAATAGTAATTGTTCGGTTGACCGGGCAATTGGAACGTTACTGGAGCAGCGGCCGAGGCTATTGATGAGGTTAGGTAAGTAGGATGATCATGATTGAACCTTGAAAACGCACGTAGATCCGTAACAATACCAAATCCTGGTGTGCCCCTTTCGGGGGTATCCCTATCCCTCAAGCAGCAATAGGATTCCCCGCCGCTACAATAGTGGTATTAGCTGAAAATAACTGAGGGGGCCTGGAAAAGACAAACCTAGAATGCAGAGGCTCTGGCCCCGGTGTCACGGTTGGAGGGGGAACGTGTTCAGTTGGGACTGGAGGAGGAGCGGCAGCACGGCCGAGAGGAGCGTCGGATTGGACAGGAGCGCCTGGCGTGTAGGGCACAAACGTGATCCCATCTATAGTAACCTGTGACGGCTGTATGTCACCAGGTATCGTTATCACCGCCCGTGGGGGATGCCTGAACATCGGATGTGTTTGGAGTGGAGGTTGGTTGTGCGCCGGAGACGGTGTTGTTCTGGCTTGAGGGTGTGGTGTTGCTTCATGCTGGCCATTCGACGCCCTCGGATGTGCTTGGGGAGGGGGTTGGCTGTAAACTGGAGATGGTGTTGGTCTGGCTTGGGGGTGTGGTGTTGGTGTGGCCTGCCAGTGTGCTGGCCTGCAGAGTCGTTTAGTGGAACCGCGCCATATCCAGTAGGAAGTGGGACGAGACGCACCATGTACCTCTAGGAGCACCTCCGGTTGTGCGGCCATAGGGCCCATTAGTGATGGTGTAAGGATGAGGATCCGTCCAGGTCCTGTGTGATAGAGATAACGAACTTGTCAAATCAACCTCAATATAAGACGTACATTGTTCTTGAAAGGGGATAGTGAGGCATAGGGTAAGGGCCGGCCACTGTACGTCCATATGGTCCATTTTCGAAAGTGTACGGATAACGGCCGGCAAATGGTCTCGGCTGTGGTGTAGAGCCTTCGGGCGTGGCCGGGATGAGCTTTTTCTGCTTCTGTGGCTTAGCTTTAGGTGTAGCCTGTATCAACTCTTTCGGTTCTTGTGATTCGACTTCCGGCTTTGATTTGGTTTCCGTCGTGCTAGGCCCACCTTGGGTATATGAATGCTTTTGGCACAGAGAACATGTAGCAATTGCTTCGTCCAATTGGTTGAGCAAATGGCCAACTCCGTAGTTTCCAGGTCCTATTAAAAAGTCCCTGATAGTCGCCACTATCGTTTTTAAACAGACATTGTTGAACTGGCGTTGTTGGTGGTCATAGAGGTGAGCAAAGCGATTGAGGTTCACCGTCGCGAATATGTGAAACTGGTCAAGCATTTTACGACGAGTTTTGTGAGGGCAAGGCAGATTCGTATGTGAGGTCCAGAAGCCGTATGGGTTGGTTACAAAGCCATTCCTCCAGATCGACTCGACGACTTGACAGGTAATAGGTCCGCAGTCATATCCGTTTTGCCGCCAATCAGAATGATAGACACGATAGCCCTGCGGGTCCCATCCGTGGTATTTGCAAATGGTATTCAAGACCTGCTGCCCTCCCCACCCCTGCCAATTGAATAACCCTTCCTCTTCACGAACCTTATCGATTCGTCGTCCGAGAAAATGGACTTGTCTGGTCTCAGGCAGAACAACGACCGCATAATAATGACTGCCGACGTTCAGGGAGGAGCCGCCGTGAATGACTCCAATGACAGGTTCGAGAGGACATGTACCATCAGCTGGAAGATTGGATATTCCGCGAAATAGCGCGATTTCACTGGGGCTTGGATGCTGCGACCGCAGAAATGTGAGCGGCATGTACCTTGCGCGATATCTCTGCGGGCATTCTGTCCAAGCCATGAGAAGGTAGCGGTCAAGGATCATTGCGTCCATCCACTTTGAAGGCAGGAGAGTATGTAGCTGGTCGTACGCATACAACCACGTGTTTGGATCCAGAGAAAAGCGCTCTGTGGACGTTACCTTAGTAGGTATTTTTAGGGGTTATAAATACATACCCCAGTGAGAAAGCGGCCGTCGGACCGGATCGCCGAAACTGGGGGGCACCATATTCTTCTGGCAGATGGGTGGAATGGGGAGATATTCGTCTTCTTCGTTGGAATGGATTAGGATGTCCTCCAGAGGTACTAATAAATGCGCGAAATAAGGAAACCTTGACAACTGAAGTATTGTTGTTCTCCAGAGGTAAAGATCTAATTGTATTGGACGAGCTATTGTTGTCGAGCATCTTTTGCGTTTCATGATCACATCAATTGTTCCTAATATGATGAATATCTGATGCCAGTGATCTATTCGCACGCTTCACTTCACCGAGATGCCTCAGGGACGGCTGAGCATTACTCATATCATTGGTTCAAATATGTACAGTTCGCAGTTGACTCACAGGGGATCAGCGTTTAACTCGTAGGATTTATTATTGTAGGCACCCTATCTATGGGCAAGCGAGAACGACTATGTGACTTTAAATTACCACGTACCCCAAGCGCTGGGAAAATTTGCGCCATTTCGACAGACTATCAGCCCCTCCCCCGGGCTCGTGCCCCAGCCTACACGTCTCATATTCTATGCAAAGGACATCAGCCTATTCTGTCGCCTGGAACGTCCAGTATCTCTTAAATTCATAACCGAAGAAGCGATCAAAGAAGACCTGGGAAATTATTCTGTTGTTGACTTCTTTCTCTTCCCTCCTTGCGCCTCTGGCCAATGTTGAAAATCAGAGGTGGGGTACATAAATAGAACGTGGGTAATTGTGTAAGGAGTCGGCTCGGAGTCGGGGTAAATGTACTTAAAACTGTAAGTGAAGTTCAATGGAGAATATTCGTTTCGATAATCAAGAAACGTACGGGGACTCCAGCCACCAAGACTTGGAGAATTCCGCATGGGCGGGGTCGTTTCGTTTCTTGGGGTTTGGGGCATTGACTCTCCGGAGCGTGTACTAGTATCGTGTAATCGAGGGGTTTGGGTCTGAGGGGGAATGAACTGACTCCCGTTAATGAGAACATAGGAGAAGTCAAGAGGATCGTCATTGAGTGACGGTTGTAGTGATGGTAGAGTATGCTGTTCGGCCGGGTTCGCAGGAGTCCAATCGTGCACACGTTCTTGCTCGCGGCCCCTAACAGGTGTATTTGGGTCGGTATCAGGATTAGTGTTGTTGTTTGGATCAGAAGAACTATTCTCAGCGTCCAGGGGCCTATTCCTTGTAGCCCAAGTGGGATCATGATGGGTGCGGCAGCCAACACAGGCGCAGTGGCAGCTCTGGTTTACTCGAAACTGCCCAATATGTTCACCCTCGAGGCGTACACTACAGCTTTTGGGAGGGCTCGCCCTCGGATAGTTGGGATCAAGGTGCTGAGCTGCGCGATAGTTCTCTCTTGGGAGTTTCGAGGGATTGGGAGGACCAGAGCGTCTGAAAGAACTACACGGACTGGGAGGGGATACCAGGTGAGCTGAGTGCGGACCGTTCGAATCGGATGATTCAGTCAAGCTGGATTCTGTGGAGAGACTAGATAAGCTAGATGCATTATCTGAGTTTGATGGTCGTAGAAGTGGAGTAGGAGGAAGGTGGGGAAGTGGAGACGAATAGTTTCGGCCCACAGAAGTGTATGCAAGTGGTGACCCATCCACAAATCGAACGCGATTGCTGCAGTGACGGGGCCTTGAACCTCGGATGGCTGATCGCCTTTCGTAGTGCTGTTCGACGTAGTTCCTGAAAGACATCAGAGGGAGGGAGTACAAGAAGTGACGATCGTAAGTTCTAAAGAAAGAGGGTTTCCAGAGGAATATGTACCCTACCAAGCAATACTTGTATGCTGAGGCTATACAATGGCGTTTTGTATTCAACTTCCACAGCTAAAGAAACTGTGGCGATTGAGTTCCCGCTACGGACGGTGCCGTCCGGACCGGACTACCTGAGTAACCTCTAGCTCTCTCAGTGTTATTCACATCTCCATGACGACCCCTGAGCTGATCACAAATATTAGATTGTCAGTCTGCGATGCAGTGAATGAGCAGAAGGTCTCCGACTAGCCGACTGACATAGTTTTGGCTTCCTCGCCCCCTTCCTCCACTTCTGCACCACTATACAGTTGACGGACTTCTGTACGCGCTGTTAAGCGGGGACCCCTTATGCTCAATACGGAACGAACTTGCGGTCTATGATTAGGATAACCCCTTGACATGAGGAGCTGGTTAGTGGCTCGACGGCGTAAGCCAAAGATATTACAAACTGCCATCTACAGCGAATAGGGTCGGAATGGCCAGCTACACAAGACTTGTCCCTATTTGACTTCCATTTTTGGATTCTACTACGTCGTTTCCGTAGTTGGTTACGTTGTGGAACAACTCGACAGTATACCCATAGATTCGGACCCCGGCCGGAGCTGCGGGAACCTGGTCGCTGCTACACGATCACCTTATCAGTGAAGCCATCGTCAAACATCCGAAACCGTTCTCAGTCTTGGATGTGGAGGCCTTCCCGTTTTGCTATTTTAACGGAGGCCGTCATCGTTCTGGGTAGGTAGAAGCTGTACGTTGTGTAGCACTACCCGGTGACAGTTTCGGTGTCTAGTGGTTAAACTTAGGACATGGTTTACCTGACGCATGGAATGCTCGTTGGTGCCAAGGGTATCAGGTTTTCCCCGGGCGTCACTCACTTAGAGGTACCAGCTGAACATCATATCTGGATTACAATCGCGCAGAGTGCGTCCTTAACATCCTGTCAAAGCCTGAGAAAACTTCTTTTCGGAAGGAGGTGCACCGCTCCCTCAAGAAGCTTCTGAATAAGGGCTCTCCTCCCCTTGATCGAGTGAAAGTCATGGGGCGCCAAGATTTTTCGTTCTATCAATACAATCGATAGATATGTCTAAGTTAAGAAGGATCACACTACCAATTATGCTTGGCTTCTTTCCTATCACACCACTTTCCGCGCCATCGTCTAGTCTTTTCCAGCCAAGTATATGCCTTGACAAGAGAGCTGCCCAGGCCAGGGAACGTTGGATCCATGGAACAAAATATACGAAGTTGTCACTTGAAGTTGTGAAGGCTTGAACCATGACATATTCGTAGCCGAAGAATCAGCCTTGTCCGTCCCTTGTAAGTCATGTAATAGACATCCACATGATGACGAAGTATAACATCAAGGTACGGAGAACGGGGCCGAGATTATTGATGATTTGGTAGCCTTGGTACACGAAGAGGACGATAATTGTTGGAATATGAAACTTGCTTGTTCTTGTGGCTACAAAATCTGAGTTTAAATATATTTTGTTCCTTGAGTATAGAAATGCGTAATCTACATATCTTCTACCTGTTTACTCTCCAATATCATGCTGTCCGCCTTTTTCGAGTCCCTTCAACAATATTTGTAAATAGAGTAGCCTAATAAGGGGACAGCAATCGATCGAGGATACTGAGTTACCTCCACACATCCACCGTCGAAATGAGGAATGTGGGCGTGCCAAATTAATAAGATACTTACCCATTGTAGATGGAGGTTGCACATGTATATGCGGAAGAGGTGCTATCGTCGGAAGCATTCTCTGCTTCAGCAATGCATGAGAACGATCGGTATGAGAGATGTGGTCAAACTAAAAGGATACTCAGCGACGTTCTCTCTTTTTATTTTAGCAATACACGACATATTGGGTCAGAATGGCTCCAATTATAGTAATTTGAAATTGAAACTGAATTTGAATTATATGATATCGTGAGAACTCGCAATTAACTGCGCCAATGTCGTCACCTATGTCAATGAGACAGTATGTGTTGATGTTCGTGTTCAGGGCGATGAATCACCCAGCACCAGAGTTTCGCTCATCTCCGACAAACTGGAATGTGTTGAGTGAACGAACAAACCTTTCCAAGTTGTTTTTGTTTGGCTGTTTAGCGAGGGAGATGCCGAAGTTTATGAACATGAATTTCACTCTTACCTCTTACCCACCTCCATGATGACTCCGGAGCATATCACAAACACGGTCAACGCTGTCTACAGTGAGCGGGCTCGGAATGGTTCAGATACCGTTTGTAAATGCCAGTTCTACGATTCCTGTCCCTCGTTGACATTGTTTGCCAGATTCGACCACCGTTGCTTCCGCAGTTGGTTACACTCCAGATCAACTCGCAAGTATACCCACCAGCTCGAATCTTGGCCTGAGCTGCGGGAATCCGGTCGCTATTGCAGGTCTTCGGCCGGTGCGCACGACCATCTTATCGGTGAAATCATTGACAAACGTCTGAGCTAGGGAGAAACCGTTCTCGACCTTGGATGTGGAGGTGGTCTCGATGTATTCTTGGCTGCTGATCAAGTTGGGCTGACGGGCATCGCCATTGGCCTGGATGGGTCAGAGGTGCGCAATGTCCCCGATTGCTTCTAAGCAATGTTTATACTGAAGGACAGGACATGGTTGACCTTGCACGTCGAAACGCCAGTGCCAAGGGTGTCAAAGCTCCCCATGTGGCATTTGCCCAGGCGTCACTCACTACAGAGCTGCCCATTGAATCATCATCTGTGGATTGTATTCTCTCGAATTGTGTCCTTAATCTCTTGCCAGAATCTGGGAAAGCGTCCATTCTGAAGGAGGCGCACCGTGTCCTTAAGCCTGAAGGAAGGATCCATCTCAGCGATGTAAGCTTTGTACGAACCTCTGACTTTCCGCCTCTGACTTTTCCGCATCAGATTGTGGCGATTAAAGATATTCCAGATGAGATCAGGAAGGATTTGAGCCTTTATGTTAACTGCGTGTCGGGAGCTATCTCAAAGGCTCAGTATGAGGATCTTTTGCATGAAGCGGGATTTCAAGGTACGCACCTGTTAAACTTGTTCACCCCGTCATTCATCAACTTCAATAACGCCTCCTATACAGAATTTTCGCTTGTTGACACTGGCGTCGATCTGGATGCATATTATTTGTATTCACCCCAGCAGCAGCAACAACAGAGCTGTTGTGCCCCTAAACTGCCTGCCTTGGGCGGAGCGGAAGCCAAGCCCTCTTTCAAAGCGAATGATTTTGTTGGTGCGTTTCTTGGCCTTTTGAAATATTTGGTTTCATCATCTACAAATGTTACAGCCTCATATGAGATCTATGCTCAGAAATCCCCAAGCCCTTCCGAGATCATCTCTTCTACCGTCCTCAAGAATTGGTGGGACGCTTACCCCACCGTCAAATCATCACCTGAAGCCATAACTGCTGAACAAGTTGCAGCGCTGATTCGCGACCCAACGAAAAACCCCAAAGATTTTGTGGTTGTGGACGTCCGACGGAACGACCATGCAGTAAGCTCGCATAAAACTCAGGCTAGTCTACTCATCGATGGATGATAGGGTGGTCATGTTCGTGGAAGCTCCCAATGCCCAGCCCAAACATTCTACGATGATGCACTGAGTTACTTCGAGAGGTTTAAGGACAGCGAAAGAGTCATATTCTATTGTCAGAGTTCCAACGGCCGGGGCCCTCGCTGTGCTGGATGGTGAGCTGCTTGTATTTCTCCTGGTAAAGAATGAGTTTAATGCGACAATCATAGGTACCAGGATTATCTTGATTCTGTCAGCCACGCTTCCTCGAAGGCATATGTTTTGTCTGGCGGAATAAAAGGATGGATGGCGAAGTACAGAGATCAGACTGACTTGATAGATTACGATTGACGTTTCTAAGGGTGTATATTCGTCTGAGATTTTTGTTCGCATATTGATACTTTGACATAAAGTTGATTCCTCGCTCAGAGAGTCGAGGGTACCAAGATATAACAACCAAATTGTTGCATATTAAAATTCCATGTACGTGCGATATCACCGAAGAGCCCCTGAGTTTGGACATATGCTGAATTTAAAAACAACACATCTGACACAAAACGCCCTGACATCTGAGAATAAATGGATTAACGGAACAGCCACATAACAGCAGAAGCTAAAGGCTGAATTTTAATGGCTTGAGGGCTATGTAGATTGCTAATTCCTTAAAAATTTTATGGGGTGTTAAATGACTTCGTCCAACGCTAATGTTGCTTACTATTAAGGCTCATAGTAGCCCTCGTAAGTTTTTCATTGAGCGCCAGTTGAGGCGCGTCGTACTGCCCTTCTTAATGTTTGTAAGTATTAGGGCTATGTTTGCTCGTTGATTGCTCGTTGATTGCTCGTTGATTACCCCTTGTACCGAACAAATGCTCATTACGCTTGTTGAGATCAGCCGGAAAACGGCTAGACATGACGACGGGACCCACCTCCTCCGATGCGGGAAGAATAGTGACTCGGAACAACTCAGAAGAAGCTTCTACTACCAAAACTGTACTCGCGTAGCGGCCTTCCTTGACAGTAGCCTGGCGCTCCATGGTTAGCGCCACCAAAGTTCAACATCCATCAGGGTTCTAAAAGGTCACACGGGTGGGCATTAGCTATTAAAGGTATGACCACCATCACGTTGCCATCAAGCCGGACGTCGGCTCCCGCTTTGAGAGCCTAAATGGGATGGAGAGGCGCATTATACGCTGTTTCTGGACACAGGTACGCGGGTAAGGTGACTCGCGCCCGCCGATTTGCCCATTTCTGTTGATAGGTCGGTGCAACTTGCTATATTGAACGGTGCGACGCGCCATATTTAAGGTCGCGCCTCCCATGAGGCCCAACTCGAACACCCCCCGCTCATCTACACTCGGTAAACTGACTCTCATTGATACAGTATGAGGCCATACTCGAACACCCATACACCTGCTTACTACCCTGTCGAAAACTCTCCTGCTTCTATGTCGTCTTGGGGAACTGTACATATGCCACCCGCTCCATTCAATCAATATCCCCCAGGTGAGCAATATCTTTTGGATCAGACGCGCTTGATTGGTGCTCACCCCATTGTCTTGTGTTGTACATAGCGAACGTCATTATTGGCGTAGATATATCCCGAGAGATAAGATCTCAGCTTAAGCCACGAGATCTCTCTGAACAGGCATTCTCACCGGCATTATCAAATATCACTCTGTGGGTTGGGCCGACGCGAAAGTGGTCCCTGCTTATACAAAATGCTTTTGGTATCACTGTCCAAGATCTCCTGGCGGGAATCTATGGGTTATACTATAAACCTCTTGACGCCAATGACGTACATACCATTCGAC
Source organism: Macrolepiota fuliginosa MF-IS2 (assembly GCA_015584085.1). Lineage (NCBI taxonomy): Eukaryota > Fungi > Basidiomycota > Agaricomycetes > Agaricales > Agaricaceae > Macrolepiota > Macrolepiota fuliginosa. The sequence continues at coordinate 25,316 of MU151149.1, read as the reverse complement.
ACGACATCATAGCCAACGCCAGATATTGGGCCGGACTTGGAGCTGAAGGTAGACTCCGAAGAATCGACCTCCTTTGCGGTCATACCAGGATTGATAAGATTCAATTCAACCAAGATTATACCGAATGCCATGTGACTATGATCTAATCTATCCTATACCCTGCTAATGCCAGCCTGAGAGTTGGCGCTCGGACTTGTGTCGTCCTGCTTCTTCCCCCGTTAACATCTCGTTTAGTTTCGCGAATCTCATGGGACATATGTTATTGTATTATTAGTCTTGATCTGTATCCCTAGAACACGCTGTAATGTATGTCATCGGACACGCCTCACAAGATAATTTTAGTATACACATCTTTCAATGTAGCCAAGAATAAATCCCCAACTCAAACGTAATCATGATATTAGCGCTACGCAGAAGAGTCCAACACCCCAACATGAAAAAAGTCCCAGAAGTAACGTATATGTATACATAAGCCACGTAAACCCACAAAAGAAACACGAAGGGAACAAATGAAACATCTCAAGGACGGGAGAATACAGGTTTACCGATCGTTACGGCTTCGCCTCCTATTTTCTCTGTTGCTATTTCTATACCAACTAACTTCGTCTTACCTCCGAGGAAATCGACCCGTCGTACGCCAGCACCCCATCCACCGCCCATGTCTGTACACCGCTTTTCGTAAGCCCTAGTAGCTTTCCGTTGTGCTCGACTTCCGTTTCCGAGAGAATCCCATTCTGCCTGCGTAACGCGGGCCGATAATGCAGTGTGAATAGCATGGAGTACATCAAGGTTGGTGACAGCCTCCGGAAAACCGCTTGAGCTACTGGAAGCCGAACGCGGTCTTCCAGATGCTGATGTACCGATGTAAAACCTCTTGCCGGACGCACGACCCATACTCCCAGAAGCAATCTCACCCCCTGTGGAGGCGATAATATCCCAAGGGAATTTTTCGCACTTCAAAATAAAGCGGCCGTAGGTGGGAGGTTCCGTTGCTGGCTGAGTAAGTGTGCAGGGTGGGATCGAAGTATGCGTGTGCCGATCCACAACAGTGCGAGTAGAAGGGGGAAAGATGACGTCGTATGAAATTGGTGCTCGATGTATCCGACCGTAGCTCAGAAGTGGGTGCATATGGACTGGCGTTGGTCGATTCGGATTCTGAAACGAAACGTGTGCATCTAGATGTCATGAGAAATTGTGTAATAACTAACAGAACAGATAGGTATGACGTACGACGAGCACTCCTCGAGTTGTCTCCATGCTGCGCATTGTGTTTTAATACGGACTTGGGTTCATTGCTGGTTGATTGAGTTGTGACACTACCGGAGCTTGAGTTGCGGGAGGGTGCATAGCGATGGGCGCTGTGGTTTGCTGAATAGACGGATTGATTGGACGAGCGTACGCTGCCGAAAGAGCTAGTGGCATTGAATGTCGGGTATTGTGAGAGCGCAGCTAAACGGTTATGAGATCCTTGTCAATGAAGCAAAAGGATCAAGCTTACGTCGTTCTCCGAGCTTATGACTAGAGGTCCGATACAAAGGCACCTTCGAGTTCGTCCCGTCAAGTGAATGACTGGTATGATGTGTTGGGGCATGAGGGTGTCCGCGTGCGGCACCTGTATCGTAGGTATAGCGCAATGGAGAGGGTGCGTTAGCTCTAGCAGCAGTCAAGCTGTTGCTCCGCTCTCGAGTCGTCGTCTGGAGGGACGCGGGAGGAATTCGCCCAGGCTCTGCATAGAGATACTTGAGGTGCTTGGCCTTTGTTGGCGAAGAAGTCGTCGATGCCTCGGAACGTGAGCGCGAGTGAGACTTGGGCGACGCATCACGCTGACGGTTGTTCGACTTCGATGTGCTAGAGGAGCCCCAGAAGATGCTTCGCAAGTAAGAGGCCATTGTTAACTACAGCACGGATTAAGTTGAACGTGGACGAGTGAATGTCAAGGTATAACTCACCGAGAGGAGGTTTATATACCGCTTGAAAAAAGTCGCTCATGATGATTGAGACGACAACGAGGCAAACTTCTCGTAACGCTCAATCATGGCGCGAATTCCCGGTCAACCCTAGCGCAGGGAATCGCGGGAAAACTGTATATTCAGAACCTTGTATCTCTGACGAATGAACGGTGCTGTGCTTTCTCTTCAAAATCGTCCAACACGTCCATATTGTGATGCACGCGACACCTGACTGATGGGCAGTCTAGTTGAGGCTTCTCATTCGCAATATGAGGTAAAGAATCGCGGCGCATCGAATCCTGTTCCCCAACGAGGCGGAAAGAGTCGTTAAAGGGTGCAGGGTCCTCAGTATCGAGAACCTGGGCGGACATGATTTGATGGCGTCCTGATCCAAAACAGGATAGGACCCTGAGTCTTTTTGTCGAACAAACTTGCCAATTCCGAAACTGGCTTTGAGATTTATCAGAATCAGTGCTAATTGGAGAGCTCGCTCCAACATCGTGTAGAGGATACCATGCACAGTCTTAAGAAGACGTGGAGTTTTTCTTGATAGTGAGGAAAAACACGACATGCCGAGCAACAGGGTCGGCCACGCCTCATACCCGACTCACGATCCAAAAAGAATACCGAGTCCCCCTCGTGTGTCGGCTATGCGAACAGATTGAGTAATAACGCTTGCTATTCGGGGAATTGGAAGTTGTCAAGTGATTGCCATTTCCTGGTGGGTCGACTTGGCGCACTCGTCAGAATTTCTCAAAGGACGACACAAGAGAGTAGACATTGAATTTCAGTTTCTTCACTACAAATAATCGTACAGCTGTCACATTGAATTTAGCTTTCCAGGCACTCATAACCCCTAAGGAGCGGGTGCAAACCACCACAACGTTGTGACGCCCACTGGGAAGGTATATGTTGCCTAGACCCAACAAATATCACATGGCGGACGTGAGTCAAACGAAGAGGTAAAAACCATCAAAATCTGGAAGACGCACCTGCATACCACGGAATTCGATAGTCGCTCTAACAGGGGTCGGGTTCCAATTTCCGTTCGTATTATCATCCCCTGAACACCATGAGATCTACGCAAGAGCTATATGCGTTGTGTTGGCTTACAGTTGAGGACGACGATTGAGTAGCGAAGCTGGTCGCTTGATGAGACCCTACCCGTTACGAAAGCCGAGACCCGCAGTGCCCACGAAAGTGAGCCTCCCACGGTGACTCCTATACGTTGGCCAAATGGACCCCCATTGTCCTTTGGAATCGTGGCCTTGGATGCCTGGGCCATGGCGTAAACTGTCCGCCAGGTAAGTGTGATGATGCATAAATAACGAATAGGCAATCAAACAAACATTCTTGATTGACGCTCCAACTTCCATCCGAGTTGACTGTAACTAGAGGCCTACATCCTGGGCCTCCACAGCTATTGGACCCAGGTAGTATGGGTTGTCCGCTGCCGTCTAGGGCTATATTCCACATCAAACCCTATAGAAGCGGCTGAGAGGGCGTGTTGTACTTGAAAAATAACGTACTCACGCTCTGAGCACCGAGAGAGATACTTCCAACCCATCTAGTAGGACGTTAGAGCAGACAAGGCATGGAAGAAGTGACTATCATACAAATTATCGAGATACCACTATGAAACATATTATAAGATGAAATGCGCGTGTCCGCAACAGAGTCGAGGAGCGCACCTTAATATCACTCCACCAATCGGAGCCGTACGTTCCGCTACATTCGGTAAAGTAAATTCCCTATACATCATCATAGGAGGCCGAATTCAACGGATATAGGAAGCTCTTACCTTAGACGGGAAAGCATTACTGAATGCAGCTTGGTTCGAGTAGGATCCTGCATAGCAATGGAACGCGACTCCCGCGAAGGAGCCTCCATCATCTTGCATCTATAAACGACAAACGTCTCGGTGAGCATTCGGATATCGATACATATAGGAGGCGCCGTACAAGCTGTACCGGATATTGACCAGCCGTATCCCAGTTGTGCTGCATGGATAAAACAAGTGATCAGAAGGCAGGGTTGGCACAGAAGTTTGAATGAGAGTACCTCGTAACCCACGATTTTCACGTTCGAGAAGCCGTTGTTGTTAAGAAGGGTTCTTAGGCTGGCTCCGATCTGACCTTCGACATCGGGTGTCATTGTGCACGTTGGATAAGTTGGATTGTTATTCTGAGGTTCGTTCTATTACAGAATCGAGACGTTAGTTATATTCTCAACGTCACAAACCGGAATATGTTCTTACCTGTACACCTATTGCATATACAGAAATTCCTTGGCTGGAGAAGCCTTGAACCGCCTTCAAGAGATATGTGGGATCTAACTTCAAGTTAAGGGGTGCATCGGTTTCGTGCGGACTGGGAGCTTACAGATACTAATGAAATTGGATTGTAATGATCCTCCGTTCATTGTTCCGGTCGTTTTCATCCACCCAGGCTATAAGGGTGTTAATACTATGCCGAAACTTTCACGATAGGATAAACGCACCGGAGACCACGGCAGAATATGAACCTTCACGTATCGGTTGATAGACTGTATGTCCTTCAGGACACTAAAGACGTAGGATGGGATCTTGTTAATATTGAAATTTGAGAAGCTTGTGTCGCCACTTGTGTCGTCCAAGCTGTATACTATCGGTACGTCAGATCATGTACGTGGTGAACATAGTGTTCGAACATACCTGAAGCTGAGAAGTCTGATGCACCAATGGGAACGCGGATGTAGTTAAGACCAGCTGCATTAGCCCCGTCCGTAGGATCAAACATGTATCCAAGGAGGCTCCAGTAGTTTGCCGAATTACGACTCTAAGTTCCATTCATAAGTATTTCATACGTATATGCGTCAGGAAATGGGTACCTTGAGATTGTTCAAGGTGAGAGCGGCAGAATCAGCTACGTAGTGGATGTGTTAGTGCAGTTCATGGACGACAAGTGGCATACTTACTCAAACTTCCTCCGAAACCAGCGATGGTTTGGAATACGGAGTTATCGTTAACGGATATATCGGCGTCACCGATTGCGCCAGGGGTGGCAAAGTTTATAGGGGACGTTCCAGCACTATTTGGCCCGACAGACGTGAAGAGTTTCGCACGATCCCATGTCGTTTGCCACTACAACAATCGTCAATGGGTCAGCGTATACGCATGGGTGAACACGACATACAATGTCCCAAATTTGTTGGGAAGCGCATAAAGCGGAAAGTAAGAGTAGTATAAACACTCGAAAGTGAACCATATTGGTTTTGTGAGGTCCGACTGCCATCGACTTGTGCAGAGTCCTTTATACTACTCGCAGCTGGCATATTCTCGTTTCGTTTGCAACATCTGACCCCTCACGCGACGCAGAGAGACGAATGGAGTATGGATAAGCCGGATGAGCAGCAAGGAGGTAAGTTCATAGATGTATGAATACCAATGAATGGACGAATGGGCAGACGAATAACTGTCCTCCTAATCCGATTCCCATGGTTATGTCCTCGTTATACCACAAAACCACACGAACAGAAGTCTTGTGGTTTGTATATGCGTACCCAAATACCGAAAAGAGGAATGCGAGCCTCGTGGATGGTGCACTGAGTCAAGTTTTGAGGATATTTTCGCTGAGATTGCCATGCGTACAACCCTTCTCTTGTTCACGACTTTTTTCCGAGCGTGGTGGTAAGCGTGAGTGCCAACGAGAGTAATCCACGTGGATGTAGGTTACAGCTCGTCAGAGAACTAGATTCAGGAGGCTCTGGCTTTGGGAGAGGGGGTAGTGGCATGTAAGCTCGGAACCCGGAGGGCAGCAGTCGGACAGATAGAGCTAGATTTGTAGGTGAGAATGAGAAAGCGGTAGTGCGCTGTGTGATCTCATCTCCTCATCCGATGTGCAGGTGTCCATGGGGGTAATTAAAAAAGCAGAGAAGGTTTTCGGTTTCCCCGTCATTGCGGGAGGCACGTGATGAGCAGTCGTGACACAAATAGAACCGAAGCTTTGTTAAATGTGGATTAGAGAAAGCAAATAATGCGACAACAAAACTGATAATACTAATACAATCAATATACCGTGAATAAATATCTGAGGCCGTCCAAGCCACCGAAGGAATATATATAGGTACAGTGTGAACAATGTCGTATGAAACATGGTACAGATGGAAGCGAATGCAAAGAGTGGTGGAGTAAATTGCCGAAAAAGACCAAAAGAAAGTGCGAATACGAATATAATACAGGTGATAGCGTAAGCAAGAAAGCAGCGAACAGTTGAAGGTCGAAGTCGAAGGGAGGAATTAAGCGGCGAGAAAAAAGATACTCAAGCCGATCTCTTTTGAACGATGATGAGTTGAATCCAAATGAAGGCTGGTGCGATGGATCTAGGTCTATAGAGACTAGGGTATGGCGGGTTGGGGTGAATTGGAGTCGAGTCGATGCGAGATGCTGACTGATGACGGAGTTTGGAGGCGTAAGGGTGGCTGGCCCAGATAGGGTATTTTGTGGTGGGAACTTTCGGCGTTTGGGCGAGGACTCTCCGGTATATGACTCTCCTGGCCCCACGACGATGACACTCGTTGAGGAACTTGCCAGCCTGGACCAAACCACCCCATCGACAAAGGCGGATGCGACGACGCGCCGGCATGATCTACGTATTCGCCAGCCCAGCCGGTCAAGGACGAGTAGGTGGATTGGATAAAGGCGTTGGAAGCGGCGCCGGGGGATATAGGTCCGTCGGGGTTGAAGAAGGATGTGGTAGGGGATGGGGTAATGACCGAAGGAGAGGCAATATCGACAGGAGGAGGGAAAGTGGGAGAAGAACCGGCAGTCGGAGAGTCATCGCACTCGCGAAGGGGGTCATTGATAACAGCGCATAACCCGTTTCTTCCGCTATTTCGAGTCCATTGTCTACCCTCGGCATCACTATGGGTCTGGGATATCTGTCCGAAGTGCTAATGGAGAGGTAAGTGGTGAAACGAATTGCGGCGGCAAACACTCACGTCAGCGTACTCTTGGTCAAAGTTTGAGTCTTCGTCATATCCCAGGCCGTCGGTGGTTATTTCTGGAGGCTCAAAACAAGTTCCAAAAGGAGAGGAAGAAGGCGCAGACGGAGTAGAGGGCCACCATTGTGAATAAGAGGGCTGGGAAGCAGGGTAGGAGGCGGGAGTAGTATTTTCGGACCAAGTTATAGTGGGCAGGGGGTTACGGGCAGTTTCCACGGTAGGATGAGAGTCGTATGAAGGTACTGTGGGAGAAGGTGTGTGGGAAGCATCCTGTGGGACGAGGGAAATAGATTGGGTTGTGGGACAGGCGGGGTCAGAATTTTGGGCAGGGTCGGAGGGAGAGCGCCTGAACACGTGTATACGAGGAGGCTCAGGAGACTCAGTTGAGGAGGGAGATAGAGGCGGAGGAGCTTTGGAAGAGGAAGATTTCGAGGAAGAAGCAGTTTGTGTGGCGTCACCCGGGGGTTGGGAGGAGGATGAGGGTATGTGTGGATTGTCTTGTTTACGACTGGTTCGACGTTTCTTTGTTGGTCTAGGATCTGCTGGAGTCAGAGTTGCCTGCCATTCCTCGAGGGCCTTCTGGAGCTCAGCACCAGTCTTTCCCTCTTTGACGAGGTCTGCGATCTTGGTGACGCGAAGGTCCTCGTCAATCTCATCCTGGTCGTGGGAGCGTTCGCGGGCCTTGCCCTTGTCCTTCCCCTTGGGCTTGCGTTTGGACGACGGCTCAGGATCTTCTTGAGAGGATGCCTCGCCGTCGTCCTGGTGTTTCTTTGACTTGCGGGCGCGTTTCTTTCCAAGTGCATTTGCCTCTGGTGTCCAGCGCCAGTCTGGATAGAGGGTACGGTGTTCTGCCTGGGCAATGCGGGCCTTTTCCTCCCATGAACGGCGTTCCTGTGGCGAGAGAGCTTTCCAGCAGAGACCTAGAGAATGGTCAGTAGGATAAACTGAAGGAAGAAAGAGGTAGATACCGATGATTTTTGAAAGAGTTGAATGATTTCCTTCTACTTTTCCTGGGACGTGGTTGCTGCGGATGAAGGAAGAACGAAAGAGAATAAAAGCGTTTGGGGGACGAGGAATATGTGTTTTTGATTTGTCTTCATGTCCTCGTCTGGGAGGCATCGACAACCCGCACCAACGCTCACCACCTCCCTTTATGCTCAATCAGGCCATACGTTCCCACGACTCCTGCTTCTCATCGTTGCACGTGTTTACCATCTTATTGTTCTCTTATCTCCACCGAATTATTCTTATCCAGGCACTTTCTCTGCCTGCAAACGCCACATTACTTGCTATCTCCGACGCTCTCAACCTTGCTTTCTTCCCGCTCAGCGAGGTCTAGGTCGTCACCGCACCCAGGGACCCTCAAGCCTCACCGACTACGCACTATCCTTTCTTTGGTCATCTCCTTATGTCTCTTCCTTTCGTTGTCATCGTTTCAGTCGGCGCAAACCCATGCCATCTGCCAGTTAACCCTGCTCTTCAAAACAACCCAATTCCTCCCCCCAGCTGCGGTGAGAATTTACAGACCAACCCTCTCGTTATCCTGTCGTTGGACCCGACACTCGGTTCTCGTTGTTTATATTGCTGTAGTGCCCCGTACATCCTTGCGGCAACACATACGCGCTTGCTATTGCCATAGTCTTGCCTCTCACGGTCCCCCCTACTTTGTTGCCTCTACCTGCGCTATTCATTGGAACTGAGCTATGAGCTCACGATGACGTGTTCAGACCTGGCTGTCATATCAACCTGGCTGGCTGGGAGTGCAATCTTGAGAAGCAGCTTCTGCGGTGGCGTCGCTTAGAATGACGTACTCCTCCGACCTACTTATTCTTCGGTCTCCGGGATACGCAACGTTGTTCCGTTAAGCTTAGCAATTCAACAACTCGGAAAAACAGCACTAATACAACTGATTCGTTGCTCGATAACGCAATATTACAGGCAAAAGTATTCAACACAAAATATCTGCAGACATCCATCATGTGTGTTTTTTCTCACCAAATCACTTGTTGATGTGCTCCCTTGTGGACCCGGATAGTTCAAAACTGTCTGTTTATAAATGAACAGGAGTATAGGCGGGCGTCAAGCTCGTACACAGGCGCTTCGACTTGGATACAGAAGCTGATGTGGCCCAGCGGGAGGTGCCGGCGGGTTCGTATGCTCAATGTGCTATGATTCCGGACCTGGCTCATCGAGACCCTTCTTCTCCGGGAAATAACCCAGCCCTTCCTGTAGGACCAAAGTATTAACCTCAAGGCGGCCGGACCGAATACTCCGGCCACCACCTACGATTAGACTAACATGGCTACTCGACTTGATTGGTTGTTGGGTGCTGTTCCTAGCAGGGATGCCCCGCCCCGTGTTGGTGGTGCCACTCACTGACGCCGTAGTATTACGATTACCCCAATCACCATTATGGAACTGAGAGCCCCACATGCGAGCGCGATGTCAATCGTCAAAGCTGCGGTTGGTGTGATATAGCGTGAGTGTGGGCCAAGTAAAGGACGCTTGAAACCCCAGGGTCAACTACAAAAAAAATCAGCATTCATAATGTCAGCACTTCCAGAATAGGTGAAGTTCGACACTTCGGGTGGTCGCATGATGCATCAGTAGGACTGAGATTTAAGTTTTCCTGTGCGCTGTTGTCACCAAGTAGCTGTATCACATAATCAGAATATATTCAAGCTTCGCAAAAGCTGAGATAGAGATCGGCAATGTGGATGAAAGCGACTCCCAGGCTTTGTACATCTTGGCTTGGCGGATTCCTCGTGAGACCATCGATGTGACTTCATGATCTTAGCGACGAGACCACCAGCTGTTTCATTCCACTTATCCAGAGCGGCTCCCCAACCGGCCTCCGCCATGCTCAACATGTAACTTCTTTACCTTTCCTCAGGCCGCCACTTATCTCATTCATCACTCAGAATATGAGACCTCATTTTGATGTCTATCTTCCGGGCCGCCTAACCCCGAGGCTCTGGCGCGAAGCACGGAGGTATCTAGCTTGTTCTCCCAACAGAAATTCGGCGAGTTTGTAGACAATTAGACAAATGATGATCGATGATCGGTATTCAGTCCAATTTTAGTTAAGCTGCGAATAACCCTTTTGATGTCGGTTCTGACCGGCGCCAGTGTGCCCCCATACGGTATCCACTTTTATGAACGTGTCACTGGCGACGCGTCGCGTCATTTCTGGATGGGCATGTACAACGCCGGACCCAGCGCCCATCTTTGGCATACGGCCGGTAGCCAAGGGCGCCCATGAATAGCACAGGCATTCACAGTCAGCCGAAAACCAGCTACTGAACTGGTTATATCCCTCTGTGGTGGGGCATCGTCCGCCGACCTGCTCCTACAAAGGTGATAGATGCGCACCTGGATAATGATACCCCTGCCGGATGGGTATTGGGAATCCTACGTTCTTCTTTCTCCCTCCGCAGCTTCGGGTATCTAACAACAATGGCGAATTATTGACACATCACATTCTAGGGTTTTATGCGGAACAGAATGCCCTTTAAAATATACCCTATGCCGTGCATGAGTGAACCTGTTCGCGCGGAGGAGAACGTGGGTCGTCAGAGAAGAGGACGGATCATCAATGTGAAAGGTGAACATAGGCACATGTTATCGGTGGGGGCGAGGACAGATCCTTCAACTCTGCTGACCATCGATAGCGGCTTTCAAGGGAGTTTAACAGGCGATTACGTCAATACCTTTATGGGAAGATGCTATCATTGTACCGTGGGGTCCCCACATCAATGGGTACTGTTAGAAATATTCTCGCTCACCCGCATCCAAAATCGAATAACCAACAATTATTACAGTTAGGGTCCCCACATCAATGGGTACTGTTAGAAATATTCTCGCTCACCCGCATCCAAAATCGAATAACCAACAATTATTACAGTTAGTTATCCCCATGTCGGAAGCTAATCGCTCACGGGTCCTCCACGTCTGGGCCATACCGGGCAGATATACTATTCTATCTCATGGTGATAGGTGAAATGCTGCGGAACGCAGGTAACCGGCTTCCGACTTGAAGAAATAACAATCGATCGGTCGAAGACATTCAGGGGGGACATCCTTTCGGGGTGAGGACCTTGCGAAGGGAATCGCATGAATTTGTGTTTCGACTGAAGGTTGAATTCGTCAGGAGGTAAGATAAGTCACAGCTAGGCACAATCTGCCGGCTAAATATCTGCAGTTTACTAGTGCAGTATCCTTTGCAAATCTGTCCAGTCCTTCAACGGCTTTCTACATCACACAAGCCTTTTTTCTTAAACTGTCTCACGAGAACCAACCAGAAATCAATTTAATGGGAACTGATATCTATCGTTCAGCAAATGCGGCGTGTAAATAATCTGGAGTACGGATATTCCCGAAATTCCCATCAAGTCCTCACCTTCAGGTCAGTCGCGATGATTGAAATATGTTCCACCAACAATATTTAGTACCAGGTGTGCGATATACTTATTCTATTGGTGCTTCCCATATATCATTCCCTTCGCAACTGAAAGCGCCGTGGAAAGAATGGATTTGTCTTTGTATGGCGTTAGCAAAGTCGTCTGATCTGCCAAACGTCGGTCCTCGCAAACTGATTGCCGACTGTTGTGACTTACATTCGCAATCAAAACACCCACAGCCGCACTGAAAGAATGCAACATCCATATTATCCGCCGTCCCACCACTTCGATGGGGAGGCAAATATTGGTATTCAACTTAGCATCATAATTCAATGTCTCTGATGCTGGCCTTCATCCCCCAGGTCATAAATGTCTTTTCATTTGGTAAGCCGCCGCACTACCCCATTCACCGTAACAGAAAAAAAGATTCATAAAAGCGCCGGGCGCAGGATTCAAGTCTCTCACCAACGCCGGTGTCCAAATATGTTCCTAGTGCACCCTGGCTCTTTTTCTCCTTTGTCACTCGTACAGCTCGGGCTCGGCGTGGTTCACTTTCAGAGCCCCGATAACTTACTAGGCATTGAGTACGGCTTTATTGTCGCCAGAGTGGTAACGCTGACATTGTCGTTGCCAGACAGGGAGAAAACCAGGATTTTAAGATCCTCGTGATCAAAGCTGGGTTATCGTAAGATTATGCCGATTTATCCTGGCCGAAATAGTGCTCACGGGGTGGTTTTCTTATATAGGGATGCTGAAGTACTCGGTAGTCGAATTCCAAAATTATCACACAACTTAGCTGTGACCAGGAACCGCGTCTACTGGAAGTAATATGACTATACCCCGAGTCCATGTCAATGGGAAGGTGGTACCATTTCTGAGGGGACTAATACTCGGAGGATGTAGCCCGCACAATGCGTAGGAGAGTTTTTCGATGTCTTCTCACCCTCATTTATAGATGAGATCAGGTATACTCGAGGTTCGCGTGATGATTACGATCGCTGGGCAGCTGTCAGCAGCAACGACAACTTATCATAGAGCAAGATGTTCCCATACACTTTTAAAGCGAGCCTCATCCTCGAACGAGTGGCGGTATTCTACACTCACGGCTTTATTACTCAGGCCGAAATTTGGTCGGGACCCGATGACTCTGGCCTTCCGGAAGGCGATCGCTGTGGCCCATCAGTACATGGAGGGAGCGGCAATGTTAATGTCTCTGCAGTGTACTATTATACTCACTCGCTAAACGATTTGTGGGTGGAAGCAATAAAGGAGTTAAGTAAATCAAGTGACAAGTTCCCTCATTTGTTGAACATGAGCGGCCGGGAGATGATTGGAATGGGTAGGACCTCCGTGACCACTAGGACGTATCTCTGTCGAGAATGCTATGTGACATGGCAGACTGGGACTAGGATACTCTTTCGTTCTTATAGTTATTGTCGCTTTTTACGACGAAATGTCAGGCCCCTGCCGTAATCTAACAGCGGCGAAGGAACTGGTCGTCTTTGGCGGGGTGATTAATGATCCCCAAATTTTATTCAACCCGGGTATTGGCCCCAAAGAGGAACTCGAAGCTTTCGGCGTTACGTCCCTCATCGATAACCCGGGTGTGGGCAAGAATGTTAGTGACCAGCCTGCAGTACCTATCGATTTCTCGGCCAACCTGCCTATTGACAAGTATGACCTTCCATTTTTCCAATGATTTCCTTGCTAACATCGGCGGTAGATTCAACAAAACATCCGCCCTCGCTGAATGGAAAAATCACACATGTGTCGCAACAGGTAAAGATGAGAGGTACTAGGGGATCGGGGCTCAAAAATGCGGTTGGAGTTTTTTTGACTATACGGCGTATCCATATCTTCAATTCAGCCCTTTCACCGAGGCAAGAATAGGACACATTCGAAAACTGTTCTCGGCGAGGTTCTAGGTGTGGGGCAACTCAGTTTCGGTTCAGCTCTCGCTGAAAACGGGGTTGTGAATGAGCTATGATGCCGGGAAGTATTCATAATCTCCTTTGTCATGTCCGACATCACGCACATTGTATATTATGAAGTATGCAAGCACACATTACTCTACTGTACCAAAGACACCGATCGGGCACGGACACGGCTGGTAGGCAAGAAGCGCCATAGACTGGCTGGACCTCAGAGACCGTGTGTTCTAGCTCCGTCTGAAAACGTAACCAAACAACTTAAATGACTTAAACATTTGATCAAAGCGAGAGTATGTGATCTCTATGACTGACTTCCGTGGGATTGGACTACAATCATATTCCTGGGCTGGGGTGTGACACACCAGAAGTAAGCCACGCCTTTCTTGCGGAATAAAACTAAGTTCCTGAATTCATCTGGTCACCATAACCCTCTCGCTTTTTGCGCGGCGCTCCAATTAGACCCCGGGTCTGGGCTTTGCGTTGAGCTTCTGCTTCGGTAAACGGATAGGGCTTTCCGTAAACTAAATCATGCTGACTACCTACGGATTGCGAGTCATGCTCCGTGATGCTACCTACTAGACATCTCACGTATGAAGCAAGGCGTCTAATATACCTCCATCTGTGTTTTCATAGTATTAAAGAGTCGGGGGAGTCTCGCATGCTCCTCACAAGTGTCGTCTCCTCGCAACCAATGCTTGGTGTAACAGTTTCCAAGACCATCTGTACCTTCCTGATCACTCTAGCCATATGGCGGTTACTCAGGCGGTTTATCATCAAATCTGCTTTCGATAATTTACCGGGACCCCCGTCGCGCTCCTGGCTTTTTGGTCTGTGAATTTGGATGAGGAAAACACCACGCTGACAACTCTGCCAGGTAATATACCCCAGCTGTTCACCCCAAATGGGTGGAACTTCCATCATAGTATCTTGAAACGTTGTAGGTCTTGGAACACAATATGTGGAGTACTCCTTTGATTTTCCTGCGTCAGATGGAAGAGCAATAAAGCTCAGAGGTGTCTTAGGGGTGCGTCCGAGTTTCCCTTTTCAAAACCCAATCCTCGCCTGATTTTCAACAAGGAACAACTCCTTGTGACGTTTGATCCAAAGGCCTTACACTACATCCTCGTCAAGGTGAGCATTGATCAGTTGGAAACCTACGCGGGCGTGTTCCGATAGACTGGCTATCAGGATCAACACATCTATGAGGGATCCAGCGCATTCATTGAGTGAGCACGATCCATATGCAGAAATTGCTGGATTACTCATGTGCTCTCGAAGGCGGAATCGCCAGCTCTTGGGCGAAGGTCTGTTGTCAACACGTGGTAAGACTGACCATGTCAGGATGTGATGTTGAGTCTGATAATTTCATAGGGGAGCAACATCGGAAACAGAAGAAAATGCTTAATCCTGTCTTTTCAATTAACCATATGCGAGAAATGAGTGAGCGAACTCGGTGCCGGCTCTGTTGCAAATTCTCACTTATGATCGGGTCAGTTCCCCTCTTCTATGAAGTAACAGAACGGGTACGTTATTCTGTTACCTTCGATATACTACAACTCTCATGTAGGACAGCTTCGAGCAACATTGAAGACGAAACTAGCAAATGGACCCCAGGAAATTGATGCCTTGCACTGGATGACTCGTACTGCGCTAGAACTTATTGGGCAAAGCGGGATGGGTTACTCATTTGACAATCTCTCGGGTGATGACGACATCCACCCCTACAGCGTTTCAGTCAAGAAATTCGTGTATGTGTCATGTGCTCTTCTAATATTCTTATTAATTCCTTGTTTTGTAGTCCGCTGGGAGGCGGGCCTGTGGGGTTCCTCGTGAACCAATTTGTCTTTCCATTTGCTATCAAATTCAATTTTCCACGTCTCAAGAGGTTTCTTGTGGAATGCCTTCCTTTCCAGCGTGCTCGAGAGTTTGTAAAGGTGATCGACGTCATGCACCATACATCTATAGAAATTATCAATGCCAAGAAGAAAGCGCTGACTAGCCCCAACCCCGAGGTTGTGGCGGAAATGATGAGTAAGAAAGATATCATCAGCATCCTCAGTGTGTCTTCCTTCTTTTGCTGCTCTAAGTTATTTCTAATTCCCAATACAAGTGAAAGCAAATGTAACCGCTTCCAAACAAGATCAACTTAGCGATGAAGAGGTCCTAGGCCAGGTCAGTGAACAAATGACGTCCAGTTTCGATAGCTGACTCAAATTTGCTAGGTCTCGTATGTGACAATAACCAACGAAATTGCCTCGGATAACTGAACACTATTGTAGCACATTTGTCTTTGCAGGGATGGACACGACGTCCTCAGCGCTCTCCCGCACTCTCTGGCTCCTCGCGACACACCAGGATGTCCAACAGAGGTTGCGAGAGGAGATTCGTGGGGCCCAAGAAGATGGGCAGTTGAGCTATGATCAGCTCGTTTCGCTACCTTATCTAGATGCTGTCTGCCGTGAAACCTTACGAGTGTAAGTGTTCCTTGTCTGGTCATGAGTATTTGCATGATGAAGTCTTCTCAGGTATCCCCCCATCAACCTTGCACCAATGCGGATGTCAGTGCCTTGCCCCAAACTAACTCATTCCGACTGACAGAAAATTTGTTCCTCCTATGTAGGGCACGTCAGGATATGATACTTCCATTTTCCAAACCAATCTTCGATTCAACTGGCAAGCAGGTGTCAGAAGTATTTATCCCCGCTGGGACCAACATTATCATATCGGTTCTTGGTGCCAACTGTAATCCGGACTTGTGGGGTCCCGATTCCTATGAATGGAAGCCTGAGAGGTGGCTGTCTCCTCTGCCCAAAGCTGTGGAAGACGCTCATATGCCGGGGATATATTCGCACCTGTGAGTAATGATCATGCCTGAACGATCGACAAGTTTAGGAATATCCGTCATACAGGATGACATTTTTGGGTGGAGGACGTGCTTGCATGTGAGCCATCTTACACGGATCATCAAACGTGGATAACTCATTGAACAATATCATACAGTGGTTTCAAATTTTCGCAACTAGAAATGAGTACGTGGTAACTATGCTCTGTGTCTGACATAGGATTTGCCTAACGAAACCTTCAGAGGTCGTTCTATCTGTATTACTCAGCTCGTTCAAGTTTGCAATGGCGGAGAAGGAGATATCTTGGAAGATGAATGGCATTGCCGGCCCCACCGTCGCAGGTGAAGACGAAATGCACCCACAGCTACCTCTTCTTATGCGCTTGGTTGAATGAGTCGATTAATTTGTCCCGAATGGGACCAGTACAACGTGCCTGTCTTTCTACCTGTTGAATAATGCTTTGTAATGTTATGTTGATTGTGTTTCATGTTGAGCATCTCCTAAGTGTGACTAAGATTTCCCTGTCATGTCGCGTTTTTTGTATATATTGAACATTAGATCTGCTAGGTCATATAGTACTTGGTGTCCATGAGATTTTCGTCAATGGCGTATCGCTTCCATCTGTCCGGTTTCTTGGAATATTTTCATTAATCTAGTGAGCCAGCTGCGGTACAATCCCTGCGTAACGCCCCTCTAGGACATCTACCTACACAACCGCTGAGAACGGCAGGATTGCAGATTACCTTAGTTGTATTCTGTACGGTTGGTTGATGATGAGGCTAGCTAACTGACGTCATAGATCACTTGTTTGGTATGGGGGAGTTTGTCAAACAATCGACGTCCAACCGCTACCAGTGGATATCTAGGACACTGTCATTGTCGCTTCTGTGATTATTCTGCAAATGTCTTTGAATTCTTTGCTTACTGGTACCTACAAGTCTAGGGGGCGGACAAAACTGGAGCCACACTCAGCCAAAGTAACTACGCCGGAGCGTTCCTTATTCATTACTCATTGCTCCTCTGCTGGACTATTTTACACAGATTACCAACGATGCCTACCTCTTTGCTGCCAAGAGTGCACAACATCACCTTCTCCCTGTCAAAACCCGGTACACCCGCAGCGGGATTCAGTTAAATTCATAGAAGGACGTGGCTGCAGCCACGAGTGTGTTTGAATCCGATACAGATTTGGAAGCCCCAGGCCCAATTTTTTTCGTATGTCAAGAGGGGCGAGTCGAAGGTAGAGTAGTAGAGGCTATAATTAGCAGAGCAGCTGGAGGGGCGGTTAAGTACCCCAGGAACGGTGTGGTGATGTTGGGATGTTGGAGAAGGACAAGAAAAGGGATAAGCTGGGGGCAATGGTCGTTGTCGTGTGCAATACCCTCGCCCCGCGGCGGAATATATGCGTGGGTATATGGAAGGTGAGTTGTGGTATTATTTACGCCATTCACATCAATAACGCAATGCCTTTTGGCCTCATAGGATGACCGGCACGCTTGCATGACTGCACTATAATCAATGCATGAGTCTCATACTTGAACAGCTGGAACGGTTCCTCATTCCTCCAGTACTCGATCTCCCATAGGCCAATGGACAACATTGGCATAAAGTATGTTTTGTTATTCGCAGGGGGTCTCGGGGCAGTAAACATGACTGACCGAGTCTGACGATGTCGACACAACTCTCCCACTGGAGCTGTACACTGTCGTATTCTACTCGCCCCACTACACCGCGACGCATTCCAAGAAGAAATCCAACGCCTCACCCTCATACGACACCCAAACCTCTCTGGTGCGTTAGCAGTCAAGCTGGTCCACAATGTGTCGAGCCCTGCCACTGCGCTGGGTACTGCATCCAGTCCCATTATCGGAGTGTGTGGAGTGTCAGATGTACAAGGTTTCGGATGGCTTGTTGAGTGGGTGGTATTCACGTCCTGCGAGTGTAAAGTATCAGCAGCATTCTGATGGAGAGGCGGTGGATTCGTCAACCTTGAAGTTTCAGGAGGCTGTGAGGCTTGTGGGGTTGAAGGGTGTCATCGGGAAGGGGCATGCGGGGTTTGCGACGATGGGACGGCAGGATGCGGAAGGGTTTTTGATGTATTTGATTAATACTTTGAGGAGGGATGGGCATAAATCTAGACAGCGGCGAGAGGGCGTAACGGTTCAAGATCCGAGGACGATATTTTCGTATGGTTGGGAACAGCGGCTTCAGTGTATAGAGTGCAAGGGGGTGAGGTATATGGTTGAAGAAGCTGGTGTTGTGAGCATATCGGTGCCTGCTACTGAGAAGGGTGAGGCGGAGGGCGGGAAGGCGATTTATGAGGACATAGAATTGTGGAAGTCGCTGGATGCGTTGCCTGGTGTTGAGGTGCTGGGGTATGTGTGCCCCAGCTATTGAAAGACTGTTCATGCGGACGCTCTACGACGCTTCCCTACCTCCAGCACGCTCTCCTATATTCTATCACATGCCAGCGCTCTGGATGAGATGTATTTCAACATAGTAACGGACAAAGATGGGGCAACGGTATGTGGTTCTCTATGATTACATACCTTTAGGCTTCTTCAGAGGTACTCTGTCTTAATCCGGTCTGCACCGATTATTGACGGATGCCCGTTCAGTCAGGCCTCATGTTCGGTTTGGTCCTTACCCATTAGGCGCGTCACCCCCCCCACGACCCCCTCCATTACTCATGCTTTCCCTAGTTAATGTAGAGAGAATACGAAGGACTAGGTTCGACTCCAGGTATGTCATACCCACCCAGAGCGGTTCATGATCTGATGCCGCAACGACTATCACTTCCGGTACCACGCCCCTCTTGACACTCCCGTTTCATACTCCATACGAACGGTCTCTCAGTGACACGCTACGTCCGCCCACTTCATACACACCGCCAACGGAGTCCTGTACTCGTCTGATCCACATTTGACCGGTGGTATGGCTGGCTTTGAGTTTGTCGGTGTCAAGGTCGGTAAATACCTCTACCGGGCAACTTCTGCCTCTCAAGGTGACAATACTGAATGCGGAGCCCATCTTCCTCTTTGGTACCTCACTTCAGCAACAGACCCACGCCAACAAATGCCCTTGGGCACCCCCGAATCCACGGTGGCGCTGTCTCTTTGCGATGGATTGGGAACGGGGGGTCAATTCTGCATCGACCCCAAACCGAAGAGCTCAAGTTGAAGTGACACTCGCCAACGTCCTTCCGATGTTCGCCCTTTCTCCGGCCACAGCAATTGGTTCGGAACGTACGATTGGTATCGCTGGGAACAGGATCATGACCATCCGGCCTGGGGTTGTGTTTCACCTTGTCCCAGGAGACCAAGTCCACAGAGAAGGCGCTGGGAAATACAATAGCTGTGGTGGGGGTGAGGGATAGTCAAGAAGCAGTCGTCGGGTCAGTTGATGGATAGGGGGTATTTCTGTTAGTCGAGGGGTGGATGCGAACGCTGCTGTGCTCGCCAGGCACGCAGTGCCTACGTGGGTGAGTTGGGTCATCTGTTGCACTAGATCGAATTCTCGATGTTCGTGCTGACGCCATGCCACCTCCCTAGTGAAGAAAACAAAATGGGGGATATTGTAAGTCTTCTGTTACCTCACGAAAGAGTGGTTGCGTGACTGATAAGGATCATGAAATGAAGTCTACGTTGGGGCATGTACATCACCCCGGGATATAATCCATGTTCTCACAGCAGCAGCTCGCCAACGTTCCATATCCAAAAGCCCCCACCGCCCTGTCCCTCGCCTTTCGTTATACCACCTTCGCTGGATTGTCTTCAGCCTAACTCGGACTCGCCCACAAAATTTCAGAGTTAATATAATATTCATACAAGGTGAGTATTGTGAACAGAATTTAACACCGTGCAGTCCGAATCTAACGCCTTACATAGACACCAATTTACCACTTGTTCTCCCTCGCCCAGTTCACAGCCATTGTTAAACTGGACATCATCAATGCGCCTGCTGCCTCAAGTTTCTCCAGCCACATACCGCACCCGGTAACCACCTTTTCTTCTACGTCCCACCACTCTCCAGCGCCTCTTGCATTCCCCCTCCCCGAACTATTGCAAGAAGCCTAGAATAATCATATTCTCATCACAAAGGTAGGTACAATTTGTCGCTCCAGCTATCTTAGTCCCAACCCGACGCGAGTTCGGCGGCCCGCCAACGACACTTCTAGTTTCGTAACGACCCCTCACGTTCTTTCCCTCGTCACTTCCTCATTTACCACCAATATCACCAAACGGTTCGCACTACCCTACGGATGCCAAATATTTCACCATGTTCAATCAATAAGCCACACTTGTGCACTCGAAATAAGAACGAAGGCTTACAGGAGCTTCCGGGTCGCTGGGGTAGAAAGTGAGATATTTGTCGAATACAAGGCTGTGGTTGTATGCGACAGAGTTGCGATTGCATGGCTTGGGCTTGAATAAGGTGTGTATCAAGTCAATTTATCGTGCTACCGCTATACTAACATATACCAAAGGATCCTACCATCTCCATGTTTTCCTCCTTCACCACTACTGTATTCATGCACGATCTTCGTTCTTGAACGTCTATCAATCACTTCATCTCCACACTTTATCCTCATGCCTATCTTACCTTAGACCATTGCCAACTGTCTCATCTACTCAACTTGTCATATAAATAGCGCATATCACATCCATATATCAACTTCTTTCGGTATCCCTCGACTCCTCCAACTCCGTGACGAATAGTTGTTACCGACAATAATGGTTGACGCTCCTGCTCTCTGACTATATTTCCTTCAATGCCTGAGCCACCTCCAACCCACTCGCAGTCTCCGTCATTTCCTACGCTTGCATGATAAGTCGGGGTCACTTGGTGTGTAGCTCGACCGTACAGCCGACCCTTCCATAGCAGTCAATCAACACTGTACAGGTGAGCTGTACACTTAGGTCTTCGGCGACAACTAATCGATGTGCATCCAAAATTCAAGCTCTCCCCCCTCTCCCTCCAAGTATTTCGCTGCTCGCCGTTGAAAGCGCGGTCTGGAGTTCGGTTGTCGGCGTACAAATGTAGTTGTTGTCGGGTGGTGCGTGTGTTATACATGAGTGAGCGCATGGCACCCGACCCACAGCTGTCTACTTGATTACTCAACTCCCGCATGCTCCAGGACCCAATGATCAAGCACAGTAACTCCGGAACCCCACCTCCCTGAAGTTCGATGCGCATAAAGATTAAATGGAACCCCTCTTCATCGGCCGTACCCAAGAACGTGGTCTGGCATCGGGGGTTATCGATAGCTGAAGTACTCCCCCGCGAGGCTCACGAGCCCATTTGTACAAATGAAAAATCAGTACGTCATCCTCCCTGAATATATTCCTGGCATTGGCTTTTACAATCTCGACGTCTGCGAAGACCGGCCCATGATTAATCTTTCCCCAATTCCCATGTCCCCGTGATACGACCGCTGGAAACTAAGCACCTCACAGGTGTATATCATCAAGCAAGAGGACATCGAAGGTGATACATACGCACGCACAAGAGTCTTCTGGGACGACGAAGCGCCAACGGTGAGCAATCAATTCAATCAATTCAGAACCAACTTGGCTGCGCTTATATCTCCAGGTAGCAGGAACAACGTCGTCTTCGAAGACGTCGAGTGCGCATCGAGTTTATGATGTTAGACAAGTATCTTCAGGGACAGTGGAAGGTCGAATCTACTTACACTGGAATTGAATGTATATTGCCTATGGTAAGAACTTCATTTTGTGTGTTTCGCATATCAGACGTCGCCGAAGACTGACACTCAACCCATTCCAACCCCCATATCCTCTAGACATCGATTATTTGACGGCCATGCGGATCATCAAGAACGATAAGACGACGTCGAAGAAGACACCACTCGGATAGCTTTACCGTCAGGCTCATGTACCTCTATCCTAGCACCCCTCCGCGTTCTCCACGCAATCCAAGCTGATCATATTTCGATATCTGCACCCGTGCTATGCTTAATACTTCTGTTCGCACTACATTATTCTGTTTCTTCACGAAATTGAATCACCCATCCGCCAGGGTGCCAAGGATTCCAGCGCCCAGTGCCAATTTTATGAGGTGCTAGGCATGGTCAAAAGCGAATATCTTGTTGAGGTTTATGCCATCGTGTACATTGGTAACGGCCTGGATATGCCCCTTGAGCATTGGCACTTCCTCCGCCTAAAGGCGGTAGCGGGGATCTTTGAACCTGACAAACATTCCTTGTTCCTTTCTCTTGTTAGTTATTTATCAATGCCACAACCCCTTTGATCATTTCCAAGATGAATACCAGCTACGGCTAGGGTGACATATTTGCAAAACACAAAAACACAAGTTTATCTAGGGAAAGTCAGAAGCTTTCCATCATACCCCCACAACCGTCATCAGTCCGACGGGCCATTCGTGTACCAAGTCCAGCACGACACCCCGGCAGATGGCTAGTCACCTTCGGAATACTGAATGCGGTGTTACTTGGAGTAGATAATGATCCAACTTGGGAGCTTACCGTTGACTAGGCCTAGACTTCCGTGGTGCCCGAGAGTAGAACACGATAGAAAGTGATACATGGTCTTCAGCGACGTCCGGTAAGTAGCGATAGCAAATGAGATACGTCAGAATAAGCACCAAGTCTGGCGAAGTCCGGGTGGAGAACCGTCTTCTCAGACGACAGGAGAGAGGTGTTGCCGCTATTGTACTGTGTTTGGCAACAGCCTCTGAGCCGTCACGGAAGCTTTTGCCAAGCACAGGCATAATATTGGTCTGTATTTGACAACAGCCTCTCGGTCGTCGCAGAAGCCTTTGCCAAACACAGCACTTCGCCTCCCAGTCGAAGCTCTCTGTCGAGCATCAGATGACGCATGAAATGGAGGCCTAAGGTGTCAAGTATGGGTGTAAAAGGACAGTATGCTCTCCTTCACGTATATGCGTAGTTTAGGGCTTCGGTACGCTCTTGTAAACCAATAACCAGCTGTCAACATGGAGTAAGACCCTGTCGACTAGCTAAGGAACGTCGGATGCGGAGGCTGGGCTCGTGGTCATTTCAGGTCTCGGTTTGTGGAATGCAATGATCTATATCGTATCCGCAGATGATCGACATATTTAAGAGTTAGAAAAATACGGGTCGGACTAATTTGAGTCGCGTGCTGGGCTGTGCCGCCTGTTCCGAGCCATAGGGATACGTTCAATATAGACAGCCACGCGGTTCTCTCATCTGTCAGCGGTTCTGTGACAAAAGACGACTACGGACTTGAACCAGACCTATAAACCATCCCCTGGTTGTTGATATCTAGATCACGGCGCTTTTTTGACCTCGTCGAACGCAAGTCCCTAGTCCCTAGCACATCCATGTCCCTCTAATCCACTTATCCCGTACGAATTGTTGCCCCTCGACGTTCTTGAGTCCAGTCACGGGCTGTAGTCCGTATGTTTGGAGCTATCTGATTCCACCCCCTGATCTCTAGACCGCTTCCGTCCAGCGCCTGCTTCTTGGGCAGGTATTGAGCACGGTTTTCTCTGGCACCAGATTCGCGAATTAACGCGTATGGGGAAAACTTACCGGCGCTCGATCGAGGTGAAAAGGGAGAAGGCCTTGCGTCGTCGTTCGCGCCCGACAAGGTTCTAAGGTCATTGATTTATGAGACCCGCCGTGGGCTTGAGTGAAAGGTTTTGTACATCACGAAAGCTGAGGTGCGGTTTCTGGGTAACGGTGTTTCCAGTGCAATGATCCTCGGCTAACGACCGGAGGTGTTCGAGACTGGAGGTGTGTGCGCACTGCCCCAGGTTTGAGGCGTGCACCCTCTATCTGCATAACAATCGCGGCGCGGCCCAGAGATCGGTGGTCTGTATGAAGGGACCTTGTACCCTACGTCTTGTGTGCGGAACACGATGACTTTCGATGGTATCGGCGGCAAAGGCATCGAGACGTCTGTTGCAGTGGTGGTATTAGGCGCAGAAGTCCAAGCTTCGCCTGGCTGCCGGATATTCGCAAGAACATGCCCTATTTTCTGCGTATTCGCGTTCGCTGGTCTCTCGACCATTGTGCTCTCGATCAATAGTGTGAGTCTCTCTCCCTTTCGCCACTCGAGCCGAAGTCCTCGTTTGCAGAGCTTTGCCTGGAAATGAGTGGGCTGCTGTCGTTTGGTAGTCGCATATTGTAAGTCTACAAGCAGATTAGTAGCGTATAAGTCGACAGAGTAGTGCGCGTACCGTATTCGAGCTCTTCAATGAGTGAGATTCGTTTGGCAGCGGTTGATGTTGTGGACACGGCAGACGACATACGCTGCGGTATCTGGCCAACGGGGCGCGGGTCCGGAGGTCGGGCCTTGGTTTGATCGCCGGTACTGAAACACAGCCAAACATATGTTCGAGCTGTTGGACTCTTTATCTACAACGTCGGACGACGATTATACTCTCGTACAGCTTATCGCCGAGCTCCCAATCACAATCATCTAGATGAACCCTGTGAATACTGGCTAGTGGAATACTCAAAGCCAATACGGTCGTGCTATACGAGGAAATTCCCTAAATCATCTGCTCCTTAATCTACATTCCATATTCCCTCCTGTCAATTGTTCCATGTACAGAACTCACCGTGGAGATGATATAGAGGTCTCCTAGGCAGATAAAGTGGGTATCCATCTTTCTAGATCTTTAGCCAGATGAATATGAACATTCCCGCCGTCAGCTATCAACTCCAAACGCATGAGCGGCAGTATTGACCTGCTTGTCGGCGGAGGTATTAGCCTCGACCCAGGGTACCAGCTGGATGTTGTCTGGCCATAGGCAAAATAGCTGGCCCCATCAACACCGTCTTCCTCAACTTCCATATTCTGCCGTTATCTTCGCCGTCGATGCCCATGAGGACAGTCATGAATGCAGAATATTCATTGGTGGCAATCAACGGATCATGTTGATATGAAGATCCGTGCCCGGCCTCATACCGTGGGCTTCCATATGCATACGATCCACCATTCCTATGTATTCTCTTTTCACAGAGAAGTTGGTACGCCTCTCAGCACCCTTTCTATTTCTCATCTCACCCTCCTTCAGTGCACCAACAACGGCTATAGGGCTACCACAAACACCGAGGTGGCAGATGGGATCGCTTTTGGGACAGGAATTATATACATGTTTTTGAGCCTACAAGTGAGTAACACACACTGCCCCCACCAGTCGTTAATAACACTCACCACATTATAGTCTCCCACCTGACAT
>MU151148.1:0-85116 GCA_015584085.1 Macrolepiota fuliginosa MF-IS2 | reverse complement strand
TATATGCATACCAAAGCCCAGACGAGACCAACAGCCGACCATCCCATGAAACGATGGGCCATCTCGAACTTGTTGTGATATTTTAGGCGTATCCCTGGGTAAGCAAAGACCAATATCCCAATAAGGAGGGCCATAATGAGATACGTGATGGTTAGTGTCGTTATGGAGATCGTCTGGATGAAGTTGTAAGTATATGCGATGTCGCAACATTGTAAAATGGCGCGCACCCCTTGGTGGTTCGTGAACTCCTTGGTCGCTTGTTCAGCGAAGAGGATAACCCAGATGGTGCCAGATACGCCGCAGCCCGAATGGAATCCTCCAATGTGATAGACTCGAGCCGCAGAAGCGCGGATCCAGAAAGGCCAGCTACCTTCTCATTGAGCCTGCAATACCACCATAAACGAGACTAACACGTACGAGAGTGGTACCCGTGTAAATAGCCAGTAATAGGTGTTGACCACATATTCTTGGCGATGGAGGATGGATACGAAGAGGTTGGCAACCGCAACGCCCGCCACATTCAGCGCGTTAGCTTCTCTGACTATCATCCAGACGAAGATGGCCAAATTGGTCAAGAAGACGACGCCGAAAAGCTTCCGATACAAGGTGAAGACCTGGTGTCGCAAAAACCTGAGTTTCTTCCCATCTTCCTTGTCGGGTAGAGCGTCATCCTCAAGCCCAGTCCAAATTTCCGCCTTTTCCAGAGTGGATACAGCAGAGCTTGCATTTGTGCTGACGATGCTGTTGGCGTCCTTGGCTAGCTCCTCTACAAGCGCATCGTGAGGTCTAGGTCCAACGGCTAGAGAGGCTTCAGGAGCTGGCGTGGAAGCAAGGATCGGGGATGCCATCGCGTTTTCAGCAGATAGGACGATGGTTCCAAGCTAAGGGGGAAGTCATCTTTATATATTGGGATCCAGTGGAGATCCAGACCGGTGGATGCGTGGATGTTCAAATCATGTAGCCAGATGTGAGAATGAAACGGAACAGCGCCTTCGACTAGAAGGCGCTGTTCCGTTCCTTTCTGTTCAAGGTAGTTGCTCCGAATTGCAGAGGTCAAATGAGGTGCTGTCCCATTGTTTCATCACGGATAAGTTTCCTATCCACAGTAAGGGGTTAGCAAATCTTCGTGATGTCCGAAATGTGATTGAAATAGCACCAGAGCGCCACAGCCGTCGCTGGGTTTTGGGGACTATATGTCACCGCGCGAGTGAAAATAAACATCACAGATACTGTTGCAATGTTTCAACTGCCATCGGTATGATTTCGGGGCATTATCTTCAGCTTGGACCTCCGCTATTAGTGGCATATTGGCAGTGCTGTCCTGAAAATCTACTACCGATGGATCCGGGGGTCGTGTTTGATCGTGACAGTGGTGCGGAGTCTCAAATAAAATTGTACAACTGGCACCACTGAGCCAATCCATTGTGTCCAGCTGTGGTGTAGCACTGAGATGCGGGGAATCGAAAAGTGAGTCGAGACCGCCCAGGTTGAACATTTCTTAGCCGCGACCCTGTCCGATTTTTTCGTTACCCTCAACGACAAGTCTTATTTTTAGACCATAGCCTCGGACATATTACCCTAAACGAAATCTTGTTAAATTTTATTATTAGATTATCTTTGCACGAGTCTTCGAAACCGGGACTTACGGTGATAGACTATACTGCATCATCTCCAAGGTACCCCCTGCATCGGTCCCGAGTTCTCATAAAAAGAGACCCGTCTCACCGATGAGCGTTAGTTCTCATGCGAAGGACTTGGGAAGGAGCTAGTATGATTGTTTGTACTTCTTCTAGTTTCCTTCCTACATTTTCTCAAATACATTGAGCTCTCCCACCATGTGGATATCAACAAATATCAAAACGCCACACCCAAGACTATCAATGTGGAGTGATAGTGCCAGCTTCTAGAATGTCGTGGGTGATGTACTAGCCTGGTGTATATTTACCGTCCATCAGATACCTCGGGGTGTCGGCTTGCTTCCGTTTTATTTATTGGGACTCATCATGGGCGTCGGCCATTGTCAAAACCATCATGGTTTGCCGTGCATACTCTGCCGTACATAGCGTGCTCGGATGACCTGGTCAGTGGTATAGGGCATCTAACTCCGGGCCGTCGGTTGCGGGCGGGCTTCTCGCCTTGTCTTGGCTATGCATGACAGCCTGATACTTACTATCTGTCAAACAGAGACAGGTTTCTATACCCCCATCGACCACCCACAGCAGAGCACCAAAAAGGTTGAATATAACATAGAGCTACAATGAACTATACAATTATCAAGGGCAGACGGAGACCATGAACGAGGACTCGAAAAGAACAAGTAAGAAGTAAGAGAAGGTTTGCATAGACCAGTATCGTTCAGGCAACTCTACACAAGACAAATACGATAAAAACATCCAAGGGGGGCAACGCACAGCTGAAACGGGGACACTAACAATGGAGAACAAGAGTAAAGGAATTAATCGTCGTCACTGGGCGTCAAGTACTCTTCTTCATCACTCAACAACACCTGTTTCCTTCCTGCACTCCGTCCCCTTACTGGTGGAGGTCGATCATCCTCTTCCATAGGTGTCAGCGCACTCTCATATGACCCCGCCGCCGAACTCGGCTGGGGTGCACCAGTCGCCACCATCGGAGCGCCAGGTAGCCCAGAACCAACCATCACACGATTAAAGGTCGCCAAGAACACTTTTTCCATCTCCTCCGCATCAACATACACCCACGATCCTTCTTGGTTGTACGTCCGTGCATTATTGAACATGAGCACCCAGTCGTCTTTGTATGATTGTACGTTCTTGTAGTAATTGCTGTTTGCGCGTTTACGCAGGTGGGAGAGTGCAATGGGTTGGGAGATGAGTTGGTAATAGTCGGGGTAGTCCTACATGTAAATGATAATCAACGTTCAGTAAGAAGGGGTCGGCAAAAGAGACGTGGCGGGGAGGCATACCCTCTTGTCCGGCAGCTCGCGGAAAAGCTCACAACGTTTACGGCCAGTAGTATCTTCACAAGCGAGAACGGCTTTATGACACTCTGCAAACGCCTTCTTCATCTTGTCGCGAGTGGCAGGCAAAAGGTCATTAGCGGCGGCACCAACGGCACCAGTCCTCTTTCGCCGTTTCTAGAACAGAGGAAAACCTAAGAATAAAGCTCATGCAACAAAAAAAAGGGTGCTCATACCGAATCATGATCCTCGTCCTCATCATCCGCAATGGAAGGGGTCACAGACATCGACTTCTGTCCCCGTTTTCTCTTTGATCCGATACTCGGTTCGTCTGCCTTGTTCTTCCCCTTCTTAGTTTTCCTCCCGCGACTATCAATGTCCGACACCGGGGTCCCACGAGCAGAGGCCTCGGCGTCCTTGAGGAGTTTATTATTGAGGCGGCGTTCCTTCTTCTCACGAGCACGCTCAGAAACCTCCTGCAAGTCTTCACCATCCTCGAGTGCCTATGAAAAGAAGTTCGCTTAATACACCCAGTAACCAGATATAACAAGAAACGAGGGAAACCCACCATAGCCCAAGCATCATCACTAAGTCCATCATTATAACTAACCACATTCCTCCTTCTCTGTCCACGGCCCTCGACCATGTCTTCAGCCTCTTTGACATCAAACGGTTCATCCGTCTGGTAACACTCTGGCAACTCGTCAAGCTGCATAAGCGGTAGCGGCGGCTTGCCCCTATTCCCAGCTGCACGCCACGTCTCCAACGCATCACGCTCCCGCTTGAGGTCAAGTTCGCGGAACAACCTCGACTCCTCGTCACTACGTGCAATCAACTCATTAAGCTCGTCGTCATTCATATCCCCAGCTTCTTCGTTCTCTTCTTCTTGGTCTGCTTCAAGAATCGAACGCTATTAAATATAACATGTACCAGTAAGCGAGTTGTTCGCTTTGATTAATAAGCAATTTCGACGCACCAAAAACTCCTCTTGTTCCTCCTGAGTGGACTTGTTATCGAACCGACCGGCTTGAATGACTTTGTCATCGATATCAAGCTTGTACCTCGCCCGCTGATACATAGCCTCCTCCACACTCTTCTCTGTAATGAAACGGAGAATAAGCACGGCCTTGGTTTGACCGATACGATGAGCACGATCTTGTGCCTGAAGATCAGCGTGGGGATTCCTGTGCCGCAAATAAGCATGAGCGAGCGATCAACTATTAGACATCTCGATAACTCACCAATCAGAGTCGAAGCTGTAATGAAACGTAGGAATGAGTGGGCAAGTACACAATTTGGGTATAAAAGTGCGACATACATAATGACCGTGTCGGCTGTTTGCAAGTTGAGACCTAGACCACCGGCCCTGGTGGATAGAATGAAGACTTTGTACTCCGAGTCCTTGGCGTTAAACATCTGCACGAAGGAAGCACGCTCGTCGGTCTTGGTACCACCATCCAGACGGAGGTGCTTCCAGCCCATCATCTTCAAGAAGTCTTCCATGATATCCATGACCTTTGTCATTTGGAAGAAGATGAGGACCTGGTAGCGGATATTAGTATCGCCGCAAACACACGAAAATGTTACATACTCTGTGACCGGTAGAGAAGAACTTGGGAAGAATGCGGTGAAGCAACTCAATCTTCCCAGAGGTACGGACGAGCTTGTCATCCACAAACCCACTGGGGCTGATCTTATCCTCGACGCTCTCGAAGAGGAAAGGGTGTTGGCAAATCTTACGCAGCTGCATAAGTTCGTTACTAAGACCCTTGATACCAGCGGTTTTGCTTCATACAAAGACATCAGCAAGACTTCGTTGGAATGTACAATACCAAGAGCTTACCCCTTAGCCTGGCTCCCATCCGCAATCATCTTGTACTTCTTCATCTGCTTGTACAACTGACTCTGTAGCGCACTCATCCGGACCTTGATAACCTTCTCGACCTTATCCGGCAGTTCCGCCTCCACATCTTTTTTCAGACGCCTAAGCAAGAACGGCCGGAGCACCTTATGCAAGCGACGAATAATGAGCAGAGCCTCTTCTTCGTTCAGCTCAATCTTGTCTCCAGTACCAGAGTTAGCGAAGGGGGTATTGAACCATTCATCAAAGGATTTGACGGAATTGAAGATCCTGGGAAGAACGAAATTGAGCAGGGCCCAAAGTTCCGGGAGGTTGTTCTGGAGTGGCGTTCCGGTGAGAATGAGCCGATAGCGGGAGTGGTAGTACGTTGTTAGGGTTTGAGCGAGTTTAGATTGGGTATTCTTCATGCGATGACCCTCATCTATGAGCGGCACGCGTCAGTATCAGAAGCAATCATCTAAAAGCTAATTATTCATACCGATGATCATGTGCACCCATTTGATCTTGCTGAGGTGTGGGCGATCTTTGATGATGTATTCATAGGTCGTCAACAACACCTGGAACTGACCCATCCGCAGTTCCCCCTGCAAAGCTCGCCGTTGCATGGGATTGCCCTTATATGCGACCATTTTTACTGAAGGGGCCCATTTCGCAAATTCTCCCGACCAGTTCGTCATAGTAGACAAGGGCACGATGACGAGATAGGGTCCTCGTTGTCGTTTCGACTCAATCAAGAAGGTAACGAGGGATATGGTTTGGATAGTTTTACCGAGACCCTGTTGAAACACATCAATGAAACGGGACGACCAGAGGACCAAAAACGCGTGTAAACTTACCATCTCGTCTGCGAGGATACCATTAAGTTTGTTGTTGTACAAGCTGACCATCCATTGCAAACCCTTGACTTGGTATTCCTTCAGTGTACCACCAACGAGAATGTTCGGTTGCTTGTAGATCCTTTCTTGGATACGATGAGCGACTGCGTAGTAATCGACCCTCTTGTCGTTGCCAGTGTCTTCATCATCAGCAACCTGAGCACCAAACGTAGCTTCGGAAGTTGGTTCATGATCCATATCCCCAGGATGGTGGACCAGACCACCCTCATTCTGTTGTTGAACAACAGCTTGTGCAAGGGAGTCGAGATAGGCGTCGGTCTGGCGTAGGAGGTGAGTGATACGAGTGTCTTTGGCGGTATCAATGAGTTTCATATAAGCCTCTTCATCATCAGCCTTAAGAGCTTTCAGACGCTCTTTAGCCAAACGCTCAATACGCTTCTGCTCTTCTTTCTCAGTGAAAATGTGGAATTGAAGGACGGCACGACCGAGGCGGACGACACGATCCTGGGCATGGCGATTGACAGCGATGACCTCGCGGCCGTGGGAGCATATGATGTTAAGCTGCTCGACGTGTTTGTGTTTAGCGCGGCGTTCACGCTCGGCGCGTTGTCGACGCTCCGAATGTTCTGTGGCACGGGCATCGCGGATGGTTGGTTTGCGCAGGCGGCGGAAGTCGAGGCGGTTGAGGGGGAGCATGGCTCCGTGATTGAGTCGCTCAGCCACCATGGCTCGCATGGCACGCTGCTTGTCCAGGACACGCAGGGACTTGAGCTCTATCAACGCACGCAGCTTGCCGTGGGCAGTTGGAGGTGGGTGGATGAGGGAGGTGAGGGGATTGGAAATGTTTTCCTTATCATCTGTTGTTTCGTCCTTGACCTCAACGTCCACGTCAAAGTTGCCGTCTCCAATC
Organism: Macrolepiota fuliginosa MF-IS2; assembly: GCA_015584085.1. NCBI lineage: Eukaryota > Fungi > Basidiomycota > Agaricomycetes > Agaricales > Agaricaceae > Macrolepiota > Macrolepiota fuliginosa. Next base: position 78,571 of record MU151148.1, on the reverse strand, counting down.
GTTGCGGGTAGGGCTTCGAGCTCTCGTATTCGTTGCTGAATACGGGCTTCGACATACCGGTCGCGCTCATTGAGGATTTGGTGGGCGTCAAGGCCAGCTGGCATGATAGTGGGGATCAGGAGACGTTGTAATCGAGTCGCCAACATAGGAGGGTCGTTCTCAGTCGCACGCTTCAAATGGGAGAAAGGATGGCGGTATGCATTATAGGGATACATCCCAGAATTGACATTGTCTTCGAGGAAGGGCCCTTTGGGGAGATCCGCAGGGTTTATGGGTGCCACGTCCACCTCTTCAGCCTTGACGTCCTCTGAGCCGGCGGATGCAGTAGGGGTAGCAGGCAGACTGGGCTCGCCTTTGGCCGACTTGACAGCTGCGTCAACGATCTTGTTGGGGATGGAAGACGGCTGGGCAATCTTTTCCAGGTCGGAAATAGCTGAATTTTGGACGCGGATAGCCTGCTGCATGGACTCGGGGAGGGGCATGCCACGGCTGAGGAGCTTGAAAGCTTGTATTTGAGCACGCAAGGCACTTATTTGGTCTTGGGTAAAGGAAATGGGAGTTTGGTTCATCGCTGGAACCTGGCTGGGGACAGGACCTGAGGACAAAGAAGGTGGGGTAGAAGTGCCATTGATGTGGGGGCCGTGGCCGTTGGTCATGGGTGGCTGCTGGGCCTGTTGCATGAGTGCCTGCTGCTGCCCTGGGGAAGAGTTATTGATTGGGTATGAACATTTCGGGAGACAAAGGAGGTGAACTAACTGTTGCCAACGACTGTGAGATACTTCATAATCTGCTCGAGTTCATGGGGGTTCTTCTGTTCTGTGGGATTTTTTCTGAGGAAAGATGCGCGCTGCGGGAAAGAAGTAAGTAGGCTGAAGCAGAGAGGGGGAGGTGGTACGCACTGCCATGAGCTGTTGGATATCAGGCATGGACTGCGGTCTTTGCTGTGGGTGCTGCTGCAAAGGCGCCGAGACGCCGTTGCCCAGCATTTGGGCGGACATTGACGAGGAAGACGCAGAGATAAAGAGACAACGGGGTGAGGGCTGATGTTAATGCGGGCAGTCTTCAAAAGTCACAAATCGGCGCGTGATGGCTCACCAAAGACCACTGCAATCCCACCCAAGTCACACACAGTGACCCACCCAAAACCTGTCACTACATAGCCACCACGTGACCTCATATCCATCGCGCGTCGGGCTCGAATCACTTGCACTCATCCCACCATGCCAGCAGAAAGAGCAGGAGTATGTCGATTTTGCACCGCGTCAGCCCGTGTTGACAACAACCCCAGTACACAGTGACTATGTTCCTAGTCGACACTTCGCCCCCAATGGGCACCCTCAAGACCGTGGAGCTCCCTGGCCCAGACGGCGAGACCATTTCAAGGACAATGACACACCTAGAATATGCACTGCGCTTTGTCAAGCTCAAGGTACAGGAAATGGTGTGCATTCTCGCTCTAAGAGACCCGTGAGACGCGGCCCAAACCTGCTTTCTCCAGATCTTCAACGGACGCAAGACCGATCAGTGTGGTGTGATTACATTCGGCTCCGAAGGTGCTTATCCACGAAGGACAACATGCTGAAAGCGTTCTGATATCTTTCGTCAGAAACTGATAACATTGTAAATGATAAGAACGGCGGTTACGACAACGTCGAGGAATACATTGCCATTGGTCAACCTAATGGCGATACACTCTCTAAGATAGACGACTTGCGGCCCTCCACCGTCGCAGGAGATGGCAAGTCACACAGGCCATGTCCTCGGCTCAAGCTGACGTCTCTGCTAGCTATTGACGGATTGATTGTCGGCATTGAAACACAGGCAGAGTATCTCTCCACCAAGAAGACTTGGACGAGGAAGATCGTCCTGCTCACCAATGCCGAATGCCCAATTGAAGTCGAGGATTGGGAAGCCATCGTCAAGAAGATGAACGCTCTTGATATTTCCCTCACTATCGTGTCAGTATTTTCTTCGTTTTCCCCACCGTTCCTCACATATACCCCTCCCAGAGGTATCGATTTCGATGACGAGGAACTACCTTTTACAGAACCCAACAAAACCGTGCACAAGGTACTATATCTCCTTCTCTACATGAATAGCTACTAATCCAAACTTCAGACCGCCAATGAGAGTTTCTATCACCAGCTAACTTCAGGCCTGAAGTCTGGAATCGTCGGAAACTGTACCTTTGCCCTGCAAGAAATCGCTAAACCAGATATCAAACCCGTCCGCTCAACCTTAATGGGTACAGTCCTTCGTCTCGGAGATGTCGAAACTAGCGCAGAAGAAGCAGTTGAAATTCTCGTCAAAACCAGTAAGTGCACCGCCCTCACTAGACCCAAGAGCTGGAAGAAGTACGCTTTACGCGAGGATGACGCTGGTCAGGCAATGCTCATTGACGATACCAAGAACGACCCCAAAGTTGTTTATACACCATTGAAGATGCAGACCGAGTACTACGTTGACCGGAGTAGTGAGGAGGATAAAGACGGCGATGTAAAGATGGAAGATGACGAAACAAATCTGCTTGACGGTGATGTTAAGCCGAAGGATCAAGAAGGCAAGAAGGAAGATAATCTTGAGAAGGTTGAAAAGGAAGAACTTGTGCGAGGGTTCAAATACGGAACGACGTATACGCCTTGTCCAGATGGACAATTCCCTCGTTTGCATACGACGAAAGGCATCGACATCTGCGGGTTCTTTCCAGCCAAACGGGTATGCACACACCACCTCTCCACATTCCATGCTCATCTACGTCTAGTTCCGTCGCGAACTATCAATGGGAGAAGTCCAATACATCTGGGCGGACCCCACTTCCCCACAACAGCAAGTCGCACTTTCTTCAGTCGTTCAAGCCCTGTACGAAAAGGGTGCCGTTGCAATCGCACGTTGGGTATCCAAGGACGAAATGGATCCAAAGATGGGCGTTTTATTCCCCGAAGTCTTTGACAAAGTCGAGTGTCTCTTGTGGGTTCAGGTACCGTTTTCTCCTCTCCTCTCACCATGCAAAAATGAAGCAGCAGCCACATGGCTTCTAGATGCCTTTCGCAGACGATGTCCGCCGATACACATTCGCCTCCCTTGATAACCTCGTCTCCAAAACCGGCGAACAGATCACTAAACACCCATATATCCCCACCGAAATACAACTAGACGCCATGGACAATTTCGTCGACGCTATGGACCTTATGACCGCCGGCGAGAAAGACGAAGAAGGGTACGCATCTAGTTCCAAACACCCAATCACAAATTCCAATACACTGACTTTACACCCGTCAACTGACTAATTAGTAACCGAACACCATGGTTCAACCCCGCGGACTCGTATAACCCCTCAATACATCGTACAAAACAAGCCATGTTCCACTGTGCTGTTGTCCCAGACATAACCACCAATCCCCTTCCCCCACCACACCCCGACCTCCTCAAATACTTTAATCCACCCAAAAAAGTCCTCAAACGTGCGAAAGGCGCCGCAGAGGAATGTAAAGAAGTGTTCAAGGTCAAAGAAGTACCGAAACGCGTGGCGAAGGCTGGTGCTAAGGGAGTGAAGAAAGGACATGACCATGCGTTGGAGGATGATGATATGTTACTTTTGGACCGGAAACGCGAGGTCGATTCGAAGGCGGGTTTGAAGGCGGCTGGGTCGTTGATGGATGTGGATAGTGCGCAGCCCCTCGAGCTGGTGTCGGTTTCGCCTGCGAAGGAGAAAGGGAAGGGGAAGGCTGCTGACCAGGAGGGGAGTGATACAGAGGATGAGGATGAGGATGAGTTCGTGGCGGTTTCCCTCCCTGCAGAAAATGAGGAATTGTTACTTACGCGGAAGGACCCCGCTGCTGGCGTTAAGACGCCCAAACCCTCGTCACACCGCGGTGCAGCGCCGTTACCAACCCCTGCGCGCTCGGTGTCACCGCAGATTGATCCTGGACGAGCACCTGGGAGGATCATTGGATCGACGTATCCACTGAAGGACTTTGAGAAGAACCTTGTGCAGGGGGATGTGGTTACGAAGGCTGTGGAGGATTTGTGTGAGGTTGTGGTGGAGATTGTGTTGCGACCTTTTGCGTCGAGGAGGAGTGGGGAGATGATTGAGTGCTTGAAGGTGCTGAGGGATACATGTTTGAAGGTGTGTTTATTATGTATTTTGATTGATAAATGAAGGTTGAGGCGCGCGTTATAGGAGGATGAGATTGATGCGTGGAACGCGTGAGTCTTTAACCTGGCTTGTTGGAGGGATGTAGTTACTGACTTCAACGTCGTCCAGGTTTTTGCCTAATCTGAAAGAGAAGTGTCTGCAGAAACCTGGTAATCCAGAATTTTGGGACGAAGTCAAAGCCCTCGGCAGGGATATTAGTCTTATAAGTAATAAAGAGGCTAGGAAGTATGGTGGGGCAGCGTCTGTTTCTGAAAGACGGGCAGAGGAGGTGAGTGTGTATCCGTTTGGGTATCTCTACAAAGCTCATGCGTTCCATACAGTTTGTGGCATAAGTAGCGGTTTTGATGGTACCAGCTCTGTTGCAAATCTATGTTCTATTGATATAGTTTCCACTCACAATCAACGAGGTTAAGGTTTAAAAGGAGTAATAAGAGGTGGTCACAGCGAGTTGTATGTGTAGCATTCCTGCAACTAATACTATGAGGAATGGGGTCATGGCCAGATACCGCATTTGTAGTGGGCACCAGTGAGCAAATAAAAATCATCACCTGCTCGCGTGTTAAATTAGAATTAGTAGACTCACTGGATAGCGGTGGTTGCTATTGGGTGACTAAAGCAAAGCGAGAAAGGCTGTCTTGAACGGTGAACAGATGAAAGACGTAGAGTGCACGATCGCTACAGCTACGCTTGTCCTTACTCTCTTGTAGACAATGGCTCGTGATCCCCACTAAGCCCTGGTTTACTGTGGGCTTGGTGAGAAGCCGAGCTACACGTTGAATGGGAATCAATTTCTAGGGACTACACTGTTGAACGGTACACTGTTGAACGGGAGTAAATAGTAAAGTACTTAGCAAGACAGACAGACGAGTTACCCACGAAAACACATTTCAACGTCTGAAATTTGTTCATAGACCGCGAGGCTGTTCCAGGCGCTAAAGTTGCATCGAGCGCCAAAATTGTATTTTATCAGTATGTTGAAGGGTCAAATCCGTTAATACCTCCCATCCAAACTTCCACCAGCTCACATCACCTTTCTTTTGATCTCGGAACCATTGTTTTATTCCTACGGTCGCAAAGTCAACAATTACACCGATCTTATGTCCGGACCCACGATTCGACTGGCCCTATAAGCGAATGGCTGATACCCTTGCTGGGTCGCTGCAGAATTCGGGAGATGTCCGTGCCAGTCCCAAATCTCCGGCTACCCAAGCAAACGTTAGAAGACCGGAGGAAGGAATGAAGCCAGGTTCTCTCCACTCTTACACCAGAGGCTATCCGTAGGTTCGAAAATATTCAAGTATACACCATGGTAGTCAAACTGAGTTGGTTTCAACGGCCAACTTATCCATTCCCTTTATTCCTAGATTAATTCCAATTCTACACACAACTCAACTCCTTCCCCACCAAGCCCCCAATAAGCCACCGATACCACCACGAGCAGGCGTCTGCGGCTCGGGAGTAGCAGGACGTGCCTGTTCGATTTTCGCCTTTCCAATCGTCTTCTTCTCCGGAGCGCTCTCTGCTTGGACAGCTTTAACAGGAGCCGGCGCAGGCGATTTCGCAGGTGCAGCAAGTGCGGGTGCGACTGCACGCGTACTCGATTCTTTCCCAGCTTTCTTTAGTAACTGGTCCATGTTGAGGGGGACATAGTTCAGTGCGATGTTGAAGAACGTGGGTTTTTCGTAGTCCTTTGGATTCCTGGTGGTTGAACCGCCGTTATAATTAAACCAGCCGCGTTTGTATTGGAGAGAGTCTCTAGCATGTTCGTCTTCGAGAGATTTAACATCGTTGGGGGAAAGAGGGAAGAATCCTGGCGTTTTCTCGCTTGGGGATGAGATGGGATCTTGTGTGAGGATGGAGAGAGTGCTGGACGTTTCACGGATGTGGATTGAGGCATGCTGTAGCAGTGTGAGCGCTTCTGCGTATTTCTTGATTGGGGAGTAGCAGCGTGCGAGATAGAGACATCTTTTATCCTATGAGATTAGCGGATGGTAAGGTTATGGTAGGGCGGAGACGCACCTGCGGGCCTTGGTGAAGGTCAGCCTTGCTTCAACAGCAGAAGCCAAGTCAGGGCTATCATCTACAATGCTGAGGGTACGCATTTGCTCCAAGCTTTGAACGACTGTCTCGAGGAGCTTGACCACTGCAGGGAACAGTCGATTGTCCACCTGTTCGGGTTTAATGGACCTTTGGGAAGCATCCTTTGTGTTACCTTGAGATGCGAGGAGAACGGACGTCAAAAGGAGGTCACGTTGAATGCGGCGGGAGAGTAACTGATAGACGATGTAGGCATGAACGAAGTGGATATCGCGACTGCCCCCTGCAGCGGCGGAGGAGCCACCGCTTATCTGTATACTATTAGAAGTCTAGATCCATGGGTTCGTGAAGGGGGCTCACCTGTTGCGCTTCTACGAGCCTTCTGGCTACATCTTCAGCATCGCTTAGGGCAGAAAGGATGGCATCGTATGCGGCGACGCCCTTCTTGGATTGTCTCTCCCTGGAAAGCTTATTGCCATCAGCTGTCGAATCGCCTGTTGTCTGGCCTGTGAGCTTGTCTTCAGCCTCCTGTACTTTCAGCAGGACATCGACGAGCTCGGGATTCCGGACAGGGACAGGCTGATCTTCCCAGAGCAACTGCCGAAGCTTCTTCTGTTGGCTACCTTTCTCTAGACCATGTCCTTCAGTATAAAGTTTCTTGACAATCTCGTCGCAGTTCTCGACAATCGTATTCCGGAATTTGGGAGCCAACTCAGCGACGATGCCGTCGATATCGTAGGACTTGCTTCTCCCGAGTTCGTGAGCGCAGTACCGGATTTCGGGGCCAATTTCGTCTGCAAATAGGACAGCGAGGGCCTGATCTCTGCTGGTCTGTGCAGAGGAAGCCAAATCATCAAGTAGAGATCGAGCTACGCTGAGCTGGATGACTGCATCCTCGAAATCTTCCCTGTACCGGAGGAAGCGCCCATTGGTGATCACGGTGTAGATTGTCGCTTCAAGGAGACTTTCGGCAGAGAGACGAGAGCCGGCGTAAAGAGATTGACAATGGGATAAGAGTTGGGTAGACCAATGCACTGCACGACGGAAGCGACCTGTTGCGGAATGACGAAGGGTACTCGCGTGGTCTTTGTTGGCCGGGAGCAGGGACTGATTATTGAGGTCTTGAGAGTAAGACCACGCACGTTCGGCCTCGAAGAGTAACAGGTCAAGACTAGAGATGTGGTAAACAGGCCGACCAACAGAGACGTAATCATTGCACTCACTGTCCTTCTTTGATGATCTCTGGAGTAATAGGTGGTAGTTTTTTGAAGTCGCGTCCCTTTCCATGAGTCATTTTTAGCGTGGAACGCAGACGGTGGGTGCGATTAATGCAATGTTTCCTGTACAAGTTTCAGCATTTAGATATGAGATTATGTCGCCCAATGAATTACCTATATCTCGCGTGGTCATTGTAGCGTAAGCCATACGCGTTGCGCTGTTGATTTGCGAGCTGCAGGGCTATGCGAGGTGAGCTAGAGAGTAAGGACGGATGAGAAGAAATTACCGTGGAAGTGGATGGCGGCCATGGTCGGAGGAAAGTGACGTTTGATCGAATTTGATCCCTCCTCTAACTCTTCACCTCTCTCCAGTCATGGCCGAAGGCGACCTCCTCCCTCCCACTCTCCAGAACATTCTCGACCAAACCACTCTTAGATGGATATTCTGTGGTATGTTTTCTGCTATATTAACTCTGACTATTTACTTAATATTCCTCGTTAGGTGGCAAGGGTGGTGTAGGTCAGGCGAAACCCTCTCCCAATCCAAATCATCTACTCATATCTCCCCGTAACTAGGAAAAACTACGACATCGTGTTCGCTAGCCATACAACTCGCTAAAGTCAGGAAATCTGTGCTGCTAATCGTACGTGTATCAACCCGATACCATCGTGTCTTGTCACTGACGCGTACATTACCGTTTCACCTAGTCCACCGATCCTGCACACAACCTGTCAGATGCATTCGGTCAGAAGTTTGGCAAAGATGCAACGAAAGTCACCGGATTCGATAATCTATTCGCTATGGAGATTGACCCGACAGGTGCAATCCAAGAAATGGTCGAAAACTGTGCGTCTGCACCATCACTGATTTTGTACATAATTCATTTCATTAATCTCTCTTTAGCCGACCAGAATGGCATGATGGGCTCTATGATGCAAGACCTGGCCTTCGCCATCCCAGGTGTTGATGAGGCTATGGGTTTCGCGGAAATTATGAAGTGCGCCAGACTCCAGTTTCACCTTAGTGGGGCAGCGCTGATCTTGGCTCATCAGGCATGTCAAGTCGATGGAGTATGATGTTATCGTGTTTGACACTGCACCTACTGGCCATACCCTCCGTTTCCTGTCGTTCCCGGCTGTCTTGGAGAAGGCGTTGGGCAAGCTGAGCAGTCTTGGCTCGCGCTTTGGCCCTATGATTAACCAGGTGCGGATTAACGACTCCCTATGTTATCTTATGATTTAATTTTCGTTGCAGATGTCCTCTATGATGGGCGGTGACAGTGGCTCCCAGGAGGACATGTTCGCGAAGCTCGAGTCGATGAGGGCCGTCATTACGGAGGTCAACACGCAATTTAAGGATCCTGTACGTTTACCTCTCCTCCCTGTCGTTGACGCGAATACTCTAACACTTCATTCTAGGAGAAGACAACATTCGTTTGTGTTTGCATATCCGAGTTTTTGTCCCTCTACGAAACAGAACGCCTTGTGCAAGAACTCACTACATACGAAATCGACACACACAATATCGTCGTGAATCAGCTTCTGTTCCCTAAGAAGAGTGAGACCACACCTCGTCATAATACTCCACAAACTAACCTTTTACTTCTCCCAGGCTCAAATTGTGAGCACTGTAGCGTCCGTAACAAGATGCAGCAGAAATACCTTAATGAAGCTCATGAACTCTACGACGAATTCTTCCACATTATCCAACTTCCTCTTCTGACAGAAGAGGTGCGAGGCCCAGAGAAGCTCAAGGAGTTCAGCAAGATGCTCGTCGAGCCTTATGCACCCTCCCAAGACTAGGACTAGATTACCTGTTACGATGGTTAACTGTTTATGACTCCAATAATCAGATAGATAAATAATGTCATGGGTTTTGGTGGAATTAGGGCATGAACTCCAAGCTTGATATTAGCTATATTACCGCATTACAGAAGGTAGGCTGAAAATAATACACAATAAGTTATACAAGTATCGAAGTGAAAGAACTATAAAAGAAACTACGTAAACATGTTCAAAAGGAATGGTATGAGATCGGTTGAATCTCCCCGCCTCACGATCTCTTCAACAGCCTCTCCACCATCTCCGACCAGTCGAAATTTCCGTCCCCTAACGGAACTTTCTTCTTCCTGTTGGGCCTCAAACCCGCACCTTTAAACTTCTTCCCATACACAGTCTGCGCCAATCCCTTGATCTCCGCAAAATCTGTGGTAGCCTGTGCCCTCAAGAAAGCCGCGTTCTTCGACCGATGGACTAAACAGTTCGGTTGAACATAACCATCCAGATGGCCTTCGTATTCCTCCGGCATCGGCAGCTTGGCGGGCATCGGGCTCCCATCGGACATAAGAGTCCCACCATTCGTCTTCTCGAGCACTTTGGTGATATCTAGACTCTCACCAGGTGGGATAGGATTCGGTTGCGAAGGTGTCACGCAGGGCATATCAACCTCCTTACGCAAGACGTGGTCGACATCCACTGCAGAGAAGAATGCGACACCTTGAGGGAGGTCATCCATCCCCAATTTGTATGCAAACAAACATCGTGTCCATAGGTTGGCGATTTGGAGAGCGAGTGCGGCGCGGTACTTGTCTTCCTCTTTCACGAGGTATCGTAGTTCGTCGTGTACGGATATGAGGTAGCGTGCTTGGATATTGTATTTCTGGGTGAGGTATTGCATGGAGACGATGAGGAGGTGGAGGTAGTCGACGCCGGAGGATTGAACGACCCAATTGATACGTGAGGTCATGTAGTCAAAACCGAACGTCTCTGGGAGATTTTTCTTCGAGAGGGCGTGTGTGATCCCACAGCCCAGAGCGGGTGTTTGTGGGTTATCCGAAAGTGCAATCTCCTCGAGTTTGTTGAAGACGTAACTCTCCGACCCGCCGAACCAGAACTTGCGCTCAAAGATGTCCGTGCGATGAGTATTCTTACCTTTGGTCGACGCATAGAGGTTCTGGGCCAACTTCTGCGCTTGATCTGGCTCCATCGACGGGTTGGATTGTAGCAGCAGAAGCACGGCATGTCTCTGACCTGCGCCATATATACGAGAGTAGTTGAAAACCTTGGCAGCGTCACGCGAAATCCCGAGAATGCTAGCAGTCTTGGAATGTAAGTCCGTCCCAGCGGCCTTAGTCCCCTCCAATGTCATCCATCCAAGAGCAGTTGCCCCATGTAACCCGAACTGCGCGTCGCCCATGCAGCTCGAGATCCATAACTCCTCTGAGTCCACGTCTGCACCGACGATGGCGTAGCCCTCAGGAGCACGAACCATGGCCTTGAGCTCCGAGCCAACACGGTTCTTCTTTGCGTTACTCGCTGTCAACCACGTCTTTTCGATCGCTCGTCGTGTAACAGCGCCCATCGTGATAACTTGAGGAAGGATGATACCCCACTTGTTGTTGTCGTCAGTGGACTGTGGTGTAGAATAGCCCAGGTTCCTGAGATTGTTTTGCCAGACGACCATCTGGTTCATGATACGATCTCGCGCACTGATCCAGTAACTGCACTGTACGTTCATATCCAAAGCCTCTTTCGCCTCGTCACCAGGACTCTGTAATGTCCCGTCCTGTGCATACTTGATAAACGACTTCCCAAGAGGACTCCCAACATTCGCCTTCTCTCCATCTTTGTGGGGCATCTTGTAGAACCGATATTGATTATGTAGCGTCATATCAGCCAGTGCGCTATCAGCTGTGTCGTAAAAGGATAGTGGCTGAGTCCGAGTAGTATATTGTCCGTTGGCAGGAACGCGGAATGTCCAGCCGTGTTCACGGGAGTGGAATAAGGGCCATCCTAACCAGGACAGTCGGAGGAGAAGAGGGGCAATGCGGTTGCGGGCTGTGATATCAAGGGTACCTGGAGGTGTATCTTTCTTCGGCTTGGCCGCATCCCAATACCACTTTGGCCAATAGACAGGTGGTGGTTTGATAGGCTTTGGCTTCGGCACTTTCTTGCGCTTGGGTGAACCTTCTTCACTCTCCACGACCATTTTCCAGTCCAATTGTGATAGCCAAGGGTCTTCCTGAGGGTTTCTTGCTTGCAGGGCCTCTTCCGCCAGCCTCATGACTTTCTCCTCTACATCGCGTGTCTTGGTGCCCCGAGAAATCTGCTCTACTAATTCGAGGTCATGGGAGGAGAGTGATCCGCGCTCCATCCATGACAATGTGTGGCGGGGGAAAAAAACCTGCGTGGCTCTCTGTTTGATGGCAGTGTCGGGGCGACAGATCTCTCCAGCCTCATTGAGGTAGTGCCACTTTTCTCGGTCGGAATACCTGAGGGGAAACCCGTCATAGGAGAGTCTGAGTAAAAGCGGAAGGATGCGTTCTAGAGCCTTCGAGCCAAGAGCATCCACACGGATTTTCGAATACCATGCGGGGCATCCAGGTAATGATTGTGGTCGATCTTCGGAAACGTCAGCTGGTCCAGCTTCCTGTAAGATCGGTCAATTTCTTGTGGACGGGCAGCAACGAATCAAACTGACTTGGAGCTCATGATTTATACCCCGAGTTTTACCAGCCACCTTTGGTGTCCAATCCAGCTGGCTTAACCACGGATCTCCTTTCCACTTCTCTGGGTCGCCCACCAATTCTCGAGCGCGTTCAGCAAGTTCCTTTAATTTCTGTTTGATACCTTCTTCCATCTGCCTATAGACACCTTCTGCTCTCTCCAAATAACGTTCCCACTCTTGATTTACAGTTAGAAAGCTTGAGCCCATTCCCAAGACGCCGGAAAATGATACAGGATGAGGACAGGCCTGAAGAAAAGCGGGAAGGACGACAGCGTAGACACGATGAGTGATGTCAACATCCGAGCAACAATAGTCGAGGTAATCATGAATGTTGTCCCGAATATCCTGAGGCGTGCAGGTCATGAAGTCGCTCCGGACCTCTTTATCCACCGAGATCCCGCAGTGCAATTTTGCTACATCCCGGAGCGAATTTGCTGATGTGAGCTCCTCCCATCTTCTTTCCACCGTAACTTCACTCTCCTCATCCATCACTTCGCTTGCGTTCTGCGATAGTTGACCCACACTCTCCAACATCTCCTCCCGGACACGCTGCATCTCGCCTTTCTTTACCGGGTCTGTTTCCTCCTTCTCTCGCTCCTCAACCTGACGGATAAGGTCATGCATGACCTCAATAGCTTCTTCCTGTTGCTCAAGCTGCTTTTCCTTCGACTTACGGTATTTCATCCACTCCGGCCGCTGATGCGAAGATATCCCTGTCACGGCGACATGCAGTGCCATCGTATCAAGATAACGAGTTGCCGTTCCATCAATGTTGTATTCCTCCAAAACACGAGCCCTGTCATAAGACACATTATGCCCAACCACCACCCGTGGCATAGCTGAGTCACCCAACGGAATCAACTGATTAGGGTCCTTTGTCTCCTCAAGCAACCAGGGCGATATCCACGAATACCACGCATTTGAAGACGCCGCGCATGCCATAATAGCATATGGATGATACTTTGGCATCGTCTCCACATCGAAGGCGAGCATCTGTTCAGGTTTGCCGTCGTGCATCGGGAAATCCACAGGCTCGCTGTAACTAGCCCCGTCGGGCACATACGTATACTTTGTCCATCCACTTCGGATTTCCCAGTCTTCTGGCTTCGGAGGAAGTTGGATGGAAGAGAAGGACTTGGCTTGCTGGAGCCATGGTTCAGCCGTGTGTGAGCCAAGACGGTAGAAGTGTTCGTCAAGATTGGCACCCTGAAGAGGAGGGAGACGAAACCCCGTATCCGGGAGCATGGAGCCTTGTGCGGGGTCAAGGTTATGCATTTCCAAATGTTCCCTCGCGATTTGGACGTAGGCGGGTGGGGGTATTGGAAAGGAAACATTTTGGAAGAGCTGAGAGTGTAGTTGACGCGAGAGGAGTTGAACACCGACTTCATTTCTTTTAGCTATACGAGACGATAGAAATCAGAGTCGATACGTCTGAACATTAAGCATGCTTACGCTTCCTTCTCTGTCTCTCATTCACTTCATGCCCCTTCGATGTATATGTGTACTCTTCCAGTTTTTGTCTCTGTGCAACGGAAACAGGCCTCGTTGGGGGCGGATAGCCCTGCATTGGCGGTTTTTGCTTAAGGACCTGTGCATCAGGTGACGAATTGCTAAAATGTCTTGAGATACGTCTTGAAGGTCTTGAAGCCGCAGAGAGATTGGAAATGGGACGAAGCATTGGCAGCACTTGCGCGTCCGGGATGATGAAGAGGTAAGTGGTTGGTTGCCTGGAGACAGAAATAGAGCACAGAAGAGATTCCTCTGTTCCTGCCACTGTGGTGTAATAGATATAAACCGAAATTAAGAGCTCTTGACCAGGACCAGCGTCAGTCGCAATGGACAAATGGAAAGAAAGGGGGAAAAACTCGTTCAGGTTCAGGGACGTCGTGAATATGAGAGGTATTTCTCAGGGTCACATCTGATCGACACCAAAAGTCTATTCTTTCCAAAAAAAAATGATACATACACAAGCAACAGAAGATAAAAGGACTATCGTACTCCATAACTCAGATTTAGCCCACGACCTTTGAAGTCATCCAAATTTTCAGACCACTCAGGCCCAAAATGCCCAATAGTCGACCTGATGGCCAAACCCTCTAACTGCGCGACCTGCAGCCCCTGCCTGCAATTCCCCCTTACATATCCGACGCTCGGTTCAAGTGGCCACCCACGGGCAGAAATGAACCTACGCACACAGCGAGGCGAACATTTCAAGGAAACTTCTCTCCACCTCAACTCTTTCAACAACGGAAGAGGAGGATCCTCGTGCACAGTCGCAGGCGTCATTCTTTCTAAGACGTCATCAGTCATAAAGGACACGAACATCATATCTAACGTTCGTAATCCCTGGATGGCGTAAAGGAGGGTGATGAACATATCGGGATCAATCGTATAGCATGAGAAGGATAATTGATCCAACTGGCATTGAGAACGCGAAACGAGATCTATGAGCGCCTCTGGATCCCAGGTCATGTTTGGGACCAAATGCAGGGAAAGGTTTTTGATCGCAGGAACGGAAATGTACCGCAGGAATGCTGCAAGTTCGCCAACCTCCGCGTATAGTGATAAGAATGTCAGGGAAGAGAGGGTGATTTCAGAAGCCGTGATGACCTCGTTCGTAACCAGGCGTGCAGAGCATGTGGTCAAGTTTGTGCAAAGACCTAATACACGGAGCATTGCGTCAGAAGTGACGATGGTTTCCGCCAAACGCAGGCTAGATAATTGCGACCATGGAAGATTAAGACCCTCCAGGATAACTCGTGTCCGGGGAATCGAGATGAAAACATCCGTCAAATTAGGAGCGAACTGGAAGGGAGATGAGGTAGGAGTCCACAACGACAGACCACCTTCTTCCACGCCGTCCAATCGAGTACCACGAAATCGAATGGAATGCAGGCAGGTGAATGAATCTTGTGGATACTCTGCAAGTGCGCTGAGGTATGGTGTCGGGATGTCCAAATCCAGACTCGCTATATTCTCCGTGTAAGATTGGAGGGTATCAAGCAATGGATTAGGTATCGCCCCGGGCTGACATGTCGTTGAGAGCACCAGCGATAGCGGCCTTGTATGACTTCGGCGAAACCAAAGATGTACCAACTCCTTAAAACCCGTCACGTCCTCCGGACAATCCACACGAAACATAAAGCGGCTCCATAGCTCCGGTGTAGTTAGAGCAACATCCCTCCACCCGGAACATATCTGTGTGAGGGAGAGAGGGGGAGTTCGGTGCGAGGGGGGCTTGTCAATTGGAAGATCCGCCGCACATTGGATAAAGATCTTCCTCACGAGCTCAGGAGGTAGAACTCTTGCTGATGAAAGGGCAGCCTGGTACTGTTGTAATTTGGTATGTCCTTGCCGATGGCGGTCCACGAGTATTTTCAGACGAGCTTGAAGTCGGGTAATATCCTTATATAATATGGATAGAGCGAATTCTTGCTGCGAGAGTAATTCTCTGAGAGACGCCGCTTCGTCGCGCGTAGGTGGGATATTCGATGAGAGGATGGTTTCCAAGTCTTGTACGAGGACACTCTATGCGTCGTTGGTTTGCCATTAGGTGAAAATCTGGACGCATAAGCGAGAAAGACCCACCATGCTTATTTATCACCTGACGCGTCGAACGGCACAGAGATAAGATTGCAGGCAAATGTTTTGAATGGCAGGCTGTTAAATTCCCTCCCCGCGTTGACCATCCGCAGCATCGGCCGGGACCACTGGGTATATACTTGTTCTGCATCCTTGCGATTTGATTTTAGTGAGACAAAGATCATTCCTACAATGCCTTGACCTTGGGCCGCCCTCCATTCCGAGCGTGATAAGAGAACAGGCGTGCCACGAGCTTCCGGCGGCGCTGGATACGACATCGGAGAGGATGCTAGAGGATGGTCAGAGGGGATGAGAAGGTTGATCCGCTGGCTGTGACCAAATTTTTCGATCGGAACGGTCATAAATATTTAGCACCACACCTCATCGCAATCGATTTCAGAAGGTATAGGATGTGTTCAACGTTCAGGTTGGAGGGGCATCTCAAAAAAAGAGGATATAGCATGGTATATGGCAACCATTAACGATACATTAGCAAGCGGCGAGCAAGATGACTCTGGTATCTTTGATAGTCAAAATAAAAGGTATAATGCATATATCTAGGGGTGAGGGAAGCCAAGGAAGCGATCAAAATCTTGGGATTGTCGCGTAAATACGAATCAGCACACTTTACGAGGGATACGAAGGGCGTAAGGGGTCGTCGAGGAAGCCGTGACAGCGCAACCTAATACAGACCTGCCGGTCGACGCAACCTGACGCCGCGGCAATCAGAGGATGGTCGGTATCGAGGTGGGATTATTAACGAAGGAGAGAAGGCGTCAGACGTGAATGAATGGGTATTGCTAAAGGAAAGCTTGGGCCTGCAACATCCAAATTCTCGCGTATTCCCCCTTTTTCTCGAGGAGGGCGTCATGCGTACCCTCTTCAATGATCGCAGAGTCGCTCATGAAGCTGGCCCTTCGTCAGTTGTGTGGAGTCATACTAGAAGTTTGGGGCTCACAGTATTATATCGGCATGCCTGGTTAGGTTACCAAACCGATGAGACGAGAAAACCATAGTCTTGTTTCCCCTCAAGTGACGTAAACGTTCGAATAATTCTGGATCGAAAATGAGCGGAGTAGCTCAGAGACGTAACAAACCGACTTACCGTGCTCGGCAGTGGGATCGAGGCTAGCTGAAGGTTCGTCGAAGAGAAGAAGACCAATACCGGCACTATCATTTTCTCGGTCTGCAACAACCGATCTCATGAAAGTTCTTGATCTGTGTGACGGGAGACGAGATCGGATCCCTCGACTAGAACCACCAACATATACACTCACAAAGCAATTCGCTGTTCCTGTCCACCCGACACAGCTCTTCCAGGCTTTCCAGCGTTTTCTTCCACAGCGTGCTTCACAGCTCCGTAATCCACAACTCGCCCGAATATGCTAGACCATATTATCTTAGTAAGGTTGGAAAAACAAAGAAGTGGCTATACGTACCTTGTCATCCCCTCTGGCAACCCAGAATAGTAATCCTTGACTGGTCGCTCAAGGTAAGTCTGATATTGTTCTGGTAGCTTCTCAACGAAGGTGCTCGCGCCTCCTAGTCGAGCCGCCTCTTGAACGTATTCCATGTTAGTAGCATGGGGCGAAGTAGGTGCTCCCAACCCAATATTGTCAGCAAGCTGTGGTTTTGTCAGCGGTGCCAGCCGGGATAAGGAAAGAGGCGGCCTACAGATAAAGGAAAGTGGGTATAGTCTTGGAAAAGAACTGAAGTAGCTCGTCTAAGATCATCAAGTCGTAGTCGCCGAATATTACGACCATCTAGGAGGATCTCTCCTTCGGCAGGGTCATATAGGCGAGCGATCAATTTAAGTATCGTGCTTTTCCCACTTCCGTTGGCTCCAACGATGACCTAAGTGCAAGATGAGAACGTCCACTCCAGTAAGATAAGTGACTTGACGTACGCATAACTGGCCCTTCTCTATTTTAAAGGAAACCTGCCGAAGAGCCCATTCATCACAGCCTGGATATCTAAAGCTGACATCTCTGTTCAAGAGGGTGTAAATTTTCTGCATCAGGTGGAACGAGAGTATCAACGCACCTGAACTCGATACTCATGCCCAGCCTAAGGCTCGTGCTGTCTTCCGGGTAGGGTTCGACTCCATCTGTGATCTGATTCTGGATTGCAGTGACCTCATATAACCGCCGAACCGTCAATAACTTGTCCGCGAAGGAATCAGTCTCGGAGAAGAGGCTCCATAAGGTGAAAGTGAAAGATTGGGTAGTTTGCGTGATCAAATTCAGAGAAGCTAATGATATTGGGATGGATGCAGGGTATTGGATGGCGCGAAGGGTAAAGACAATCTTCCATGGAGTAAGTATGTCGAATGGGGGGAAACAAGAGCCCGACTTACCTGGGGGAGCTCCTTGAACGGATCCTGGAGAAGGCTGACGATGCCCAAGCGGGCCTTGGTCCTATTCGTGGCAGCTGCGACCCAGAAATCGCCGGCGCGATCTTTGAGGTGCTCCACACCAAACCTGTACTCTGGTTCAAACGAGTAGGCATCGGCTGTGGCAAGAATCGAGATGACTTACGTTGGAGGAGGTATGGCCACATACCGCCTGCTGTAATTTCTTTCCGGTGTTCGGGATCGTGGACAGCTCGCTTTAATCCTTCGTTACGAATGTAATCACTGTCTCTAGTTGTTGCAGCCCACACTATAATACGTAAATCAGTGGGCCAGCGACTCAATGCAAGTGGAGCTCACCTCCTCTATGAAAGAATGGCTCTCGAATAGCACTTCGTTGGAACAACGCTTCAGAGAAGCTAAGGAAAGCTAACAGAGGACCATCCCGTTGACCACCCAGAACACGGATGAGGACCGATAATTGAGAGACGAGTTGTATCATAGTTGTCATAAGATGGAAAAGCATGGTTATTGTGTCCCATGCAATGCTGGACCGTGAATTTGGGGGAAAGGAGGATTCTAGTTGCTGTTGAATTTTGGGATCGTCGAAGGTAGGAAGGTCAAGTCGAGCCATGGCATGGAACATATGAACGGAATAGTGTTGCTTGATTCGAACGTTGAGCGGTACGGCCAGCCGCTGCTTCGTGTATCGCAGTATACGTGTGACGAGGGAGCAGAGGAAGCGACCAGTGGCGACTTGAAAAAGGAGAGACTTGTCGACTGCCCTATGCTCAACGGCTGTTTGGACCTGACAACGAATTAGATTCGGTCTGACTGCGAAGAACTTGTACTTACAATGTGGAGGAGCTGTCCCGAGTACCTGTATCCGCCCGTAAGCTTGTTATGGAAGACGTGAAGCTAGATGTAACCGACCATAAGGAGAGAGCAGGAAGGAGGGACGCGACGAGCTCGATGACAAGATATGAGAGCAATAGTAGATTGCATTCACGTATTGAAAAGACGTCCACGGTCATTCGCCAGACATAGGGAATGTTTTCAACGATGTCAAAGAGGGGCTGAAGCGTCGGCCAGCCAACAAAGCCGAGGCGGGGAGTGATTTCCTCGTAGAGGTCCCATACGCCAATGCGGGAGTGTTGGACGCGAGTCCTGTCTTCTGTGTCAAATGATCCTTTGCGCATTGAACGCTTTTTGCGATACTTGGGCATTCTGAGTACCAGGTGCGCTCGCTTCAATTACTTATGAACTTCTCGATCGACACGTTCTGTCCTTCACTCATGTCCGGTCACGCGCCAGTGACGTCATATTCATTTCCGCTCCGGTCATGTGACTCTACCTCTCTCATTCGTCATCTTCCTGTGTTTCAACTTTAAACTTTAGCTCATTCGACCTGCTTGACTTCACCCGCTATGCTCATTCCAACACTCCAGCTCTAATATCAAGATTACACCCAAATCTTATTTATTCTGGAGGCTCCTCGGCCGTCCAAAGCTCCGCTCCACACGCACGCCGTCCCTGAACTACATTCCTTGCTATGCGCTATTTGTGATATCCCGCATCTCATGGTGCAATATGTGTCACTATGCCTTTGTCTTCTTTGAATCATCAATTCAGCAACTTCCCCGATCATCTATCATGTAATTATGGGCAAATCGATAATGCACCCCCACCATCTATGTTTTTGGGACCCGGACTATCTTTTCGCAGACATCACGCTCTACCCAACCCAAGAAAAAATGCCTCTCATGACGTTTCATCTCTCTGTTTCCGAGTACGCGGCATGACCTGGCATGACGTCTCGTAGTGCAAACATGACTCCCTCCCACCCTATCACGAACCCGGACCTAACAGCATCTTATCACGGGCCAACCATCTTGGCTGCAGAGCCCTTTTATATATATTAAGGCCTCGTGCTAAGCTCCGGTCTGTTGTGGACGTGGGGAAAGCGGGGAAACAGACCGACCTTCTTTGTGGATAAATTAGCTTTCCCCTGATGCGGCCGCGAACCTTGTTGCCAACTGTATATATACCACTCATACCATTCAACCATTCAGCGACTGAAGCGGTTCATCTTCGAGAACAGTACAACTCGGGTGTCCGACGCTGATGGTTGAATGGATTGCGACAACGGGTGGCCAGTAACCGGTGTTCTTGCTTTGGTCAACACTTTTGCCTCAAGCGAGTGCGTACAACAGGTGGAGGCTCTCAGTACGACGGACCGCAATGCTTTGGCGCTTCCGACTCGTTCTTGTCTTGCGTTGAATGCATCGACCTAATCTTGGCACTCGGTCCCCCCAGATATTTTCCGAGGTTCACCACTCCCCTTCCTTCCTTTCGTCCCCAAGACATAGCCAAGGTTTGACTGATAATCACGACGCTCAATTCCTAGCTTCAGTGCCACACACTACGATTTCGGGTCGAATTACCTGTCTTCTTCAGTCACTTTGCCGTTCGCGACGCAGGCGGGATCGGTTATTTCGCGGCAGAAGTCATTCCTCGGCTTATCGTATACTGAGTCGCACTTGTTTTGACTTTGACACCCATTCATTGATCTGATCTTCTGACCGTGCCTCAACTTCCTGGTTGTATCCCATGCCCAAGACTACATTGTTGGCGGTCCGGCGGTGCGAAGTCATCTTTCCTCGTAATTCTTTGTGGCACCAGGCACCAGTATTTAAGTTGCGCGGTCGCGTCTGTCGACATCAACTGCCCTGACTTTGAGATGTTTAAACTCGCTTGTGCTACTGCTATCGCTTTCCTTGGCCTCGTCTCTCGCGTCGAGGCTCACGGTTACGTCCAGGAAGTTACCTTGGGCTCTACCAAGTATACTGGCTACCTTCCCTACACTGACCCGTGTGTTGTTTTTTTTTCAGTCGTAACCTCGTTTTGTAATACTAACTTCAACGCACCGTAGATATTACAACCCCCCTCCCCAACGCATCATCCGAACGATCCCAGGAAACGGTCCTATCGAGGATCTCACCCTCATCGAGTAAGTCTTACCATATCTTAGTAATGTTGAGGTGGAGTCCTCATGCCCCCCTAGTGTCCAGTGTAATGGATGGTCTGCTGGTGGCGTGGTTGGATCTGCTCCTGCACCTATCTACGGCACCGTTGCTGCTGGCTCTCAGGTTAAACTGAACTGGACTCTCTGGCCTGACAGTCATGAGGGACCTATGATCACCTACATGGCTCGTGCTCCTTCTGATATCACCAAATGGAGCCCAGGAACCTCGTAGGTCTACGATTCTTCTCCGGTTGAAACGCGTGTCCGACATGAATTTGCGAAAATAGTGCTGTATGGTTCAAGATTGCCGAGCTGGGCAAGGACTCCTCTGGAAAATGGGCTGCAGCCGATACCCTCAACGCCAACAACGGAATTTATACTTTTACTATCCCCAAGAACCTGAAGGCTGGCCAGTATATCATTCGTCACGAAATGTAAGCCCTTCCTCCACACTGCTGTGGACGCAGATTAAAGCGCAGTCGATAGCCTCGCTCTCCATACCGCGTACACATACCCTGGTGTTCAGATCTACCCTAGCTGTATCCAGGTTCAGGTCACTGGTTCTGGTAGTGCCTTGCCTACATCCTTCGTCTCCTTCCCTGGCGCCTATACCCCTACCACTCCTGGAATTACATTTGACATCTACACTAGTGAGTTTCATCCCAATCCTCCGTGCAGAACCAGCTTATGGCATTAATTCACCCGCAGACACTGGCGTACGTTGCTTTCTTGGGTGTATTAAGACCAACTGTATGCTGACGTATTTGATATCAGTCTTATCCCATCCCTGGTCCCGCTGTGTATGTTTTTACCCCTCTTAATTGAACACGCGTTAACGCAGCTCCATCTAGCTGGACTGGTGGCAACTAATCGGCCGCTCGTCTTCCTATCTTCCTCTAGGAAAGAGGCAGATAGATATGGATAGTCTACGTGTATATTGTTTGTATCTACGGTTTAACTTACTTGCGATGAATTTTGGGCGCTTTCTGTACGGATTTTAGGGCTCATTAAGTGGGAGGGCCGACGCAGAACATGAGGCTTGAATTTCAGGCCCAACCTGAATCTTGATGTGACATGGAACTCAACAATGTACACAAATAGACTCATGTATCCATCCCAGTTTGAAGCTTGCAGCTTGATTCCTTGCCCTTCTCTCAACTTACAGTGTCTATATGCCTTTTGCTAGCGTACTTATTGCTGTTGCTGACCGCTACCTAAACCTCACATAGACGCTTGCCGTAATGAAGATGCTCGACATTGATCACCCTAACATACAAGAAGCCTTCATCGACAAACTGGCTTGCCGAGAACATGAAGAACATCTTGTCGGGATTCGTCACCACAATTCCCGTAGGAGAGCCCTGAGGAGGATGGTGTTCTTCTGATGATTCGGTTCGACGAGCAATATCCTGAGCATGGTGATAGGCAATTACCCCTTTTGGAGGAGAGGGAGGACCTCAAGGTAGAAGAGTAGTTAATGAAAGAGGGTGATATTCAGGCGCATCGGATTGTATGGTTACCGATCTTGGCTCAATGCAACATATGGGGCCCCAACGGAACGAATTAGCGACCTCAGGAGCACAAGTCATGACGGACAAGAAGTTTAAGAGTGAGCATCTTGATCTCAAGCCTCGGGCCGTCGCCCTCCAATTAAATGTTCGCAGTCCCTGACGTTCATTGCGTTCGGTAGAAAGGGTGTCGAGGAGCCGAATTATTCGGATATGAGGGCAAAACATCTACCGTACGGTATCAAGTCGGGTGTCATATCAACAATGGAACGTTAAAGAGTGGGTGTTCTGCTAGTGGTTTTCTAAAATTACTCCCCCATGCGAGTGACTTCATTAGACACCATCATAGTTTCTCTGCTTTGAGTAGGATGCTCACTGCAACATGGCTTGTGACGTGCCAGTTAAGTCATGTACATGCATTTTTCCTGGGGCTGCGTCCCAAGTTTCTCAAAGTACTATGCACCGATAATACATGCGTTGCATTATATTGAATGTTGATAAAAACCATATACGGCATATATTATATATATATTTACACTATATGTGGCAAGGGTCCACAGAATAGCGGTTGGTAAAATGCCAGTCTTATTTGTGTTCACCGGCCCAGTGTACGGGAGAAAGAGTTGTATGGACCATGCTTATTCACTTCTGAACCAGTGTCACTGAAAGTAGTTTATACTACCCATAAAGTGAGGCGAGGGAACTACATAACAAGCAAGGGAAATACACCAGGGAAGGATCTACTATACATGACGTCAGGAACTAACGTTCAAGTACCAGCCTTAGAGGCCAGAAGCTTAGAGTTTGGCATGTTGAAGGACATATGAAGAGGCCTTCTTAGATTTTACCTTATCCACGTCGGTCAGGGTGACCGGCTTGCATTCGCAAGCATGATTATAGCCCAACCTGTTCGGTACGTGTCAGTTAATACTCGGAAGCGGAAGATGATATATAGAGAGACAAGAATCAAAATATGCTTGACATAATGAAACCCACCTTGTCCTCCCATCCGGCCCACCAGGCTTGTAAAAGTCGGGTCGACGTAATAAGGAAACAACAACAGCTCCTCCGAGGCCGACATTATGTACCAGACCATATTTTCCACGTGGGTCGGGAGTGTCGAAGAGCCCAGGAGCTTGCATGGGTCCGGCCCAGCCGCGTAACTGCATCATGATGTAGAAATGCATGCCAAGACCTGTGGCACCCAGTGGATGGCCTTTAGCTTCAAGACCACCACTGGGATTCACGACGTATTTCCCGCCGTACTAGGAATGTGAGTAGACTCCGTGGTCTGGAGGGTAGGCGAACGCACGGTGTTATCGCCCCGCTCGACGAATTTGCATGCTTCGTCTTCTTTGCAGAGACCAAGCGCAGGATAGGTGATCAACTATTTATGAACTGTTAGTTGCTGATGAGTGATCTGAATGTCTACATATTTACCTCGTTAGCAGCAAAGCAGTCGTGCAACTCAACGACACCAACTTGATCCCTGCCCTCTCCAGGTCCAAAACCAGCATCCTTGAACACTTTGTCCGCACAGGTCTTGGCCATACTATAACCAACAACGTCCATCGGGCTGCGACCTTCGAATGTGCCTACACCATCAGTTGTCAAATGTGAAGCGATAATTTCGATG
Source organism: Macrolepiota fuliginosa MF-IS2 (assembly GCA_015584085.1). Classification (NCBI taxonomy): domain Eukaryota; kingdom Fungi; phylum Basidiomycota; class Agaricomycetes; order Agaricales; family Agaricaceae; genus Macrolepiota; species Macrolepiota fuliginosa. The sequence continues at coordinate 54,553 of MU151148.1, read as the reverse complement.
GCTTGGTTCTCGAGCTTGTGTTTGTGAACGAAGTCTTCTGAAGCGACAACACATGCCGCAGCGCCATCCTATACTGGGGTTTAGGCCACATTAGGTATGAGGCCGGAGAAACATACGGATGTCGGGCTACACATGAACTTGGTGAGTTGCGCGGTAATCTTCGGGGCAGCCTTGACCTGCTCGACACTCCAACCATCACGGAACTGCGAGTATGGGTTATTAACAGAGTGCTTGTGGTTCTTGGATGCTACATAATCTCAGCGCCAGGCCGTAGAAGAAATTCAAACCACGAACTCACCGATCATAGCCAAATGATCCACACCACCGCCATACTTCCTGAAATACTCCTTGGCACCATTGTCGAACATCCTAGGCGCACCCGGTCCATGGTTCTCACCGAACTCCTCCTCGAGTTCAAATGAGCGCTGGCCAATAAGGACGGTCGGGGACGGTCGGTCAGGGAAATTGGTACCGAGACTACCGGGCTTCATACGCTCGAATCCAAGTGCGAGTGCACATTCCACCTGGCCATACTTGACAGCATTGTTCGCCTGCGTGAGCGCGGCAGAGCCAGTTGAGCAGTTGTTGTTCACGTTGACAATGGGGATGTATGTTAGGCCGAGATTGTAGAGTGCACGCTAATTTGCGAATGGTTAGGGCGGTTGGTCGAAGGGGCTAAGGGGCAGGCGCACTTGTCCAGCTGTGGAGTCGCCGTAGCAATACCCAGCAAAAGCGGTTTCAATCTCGTCATAGGTGATACCTTTCGGGTTTGTGAATAAATGCGAATGAATGGAACACTTCCATCTCCGCAATCAACATACCAGCATCAAGTAAGGCTTTTGTAGCGGCCTCCAGGCCCATCTACACGGGCGGTCAGGACTGAATTACTACAATACTAGATGGCAACAAACATCTTCCGTCGTCCGAGTTGCTCTAGGCTACGGTCATCGTGTGAATAATTTTCGTTGCACACTCCGGGCACTTATTTTACCTTAATGAACGCCGTGCAACCGCCGCCGATCAAGAATGTTCTACGCCCGTTAGCCATTTTGTCGTTGTCGAGCGGGGAACAGAAGCAGGAGAGAGAGTGGGGTGGGTGGGAATAAGTAGGTATGGGTAGGTATGTATTCCTCGTGATGATTAGGGGTCTCCGGCTGGTCGGATAGGTTTGGCCCGGATAACACCATCTAGTACTTGTAGTCTCTCGATTGAAACATGCACGCTCGACCTTAAAAAAACTCACTCTGAATGTTATTCGCTGAATAAATACTCTATGAGGACTTGTAAAACTGTCACGTTGACACTGTTTCCAATTAACTTGTATTGTGATCGGACTGTGACCGCTTTGGTATCTGGCCATCTGAACCTGGGGACCTCGGCGGAATTGACTGGTGGATTGAAGCCGAAGATCCTGAGGAGTTCGCCCGGGGAGAAGTATCGTAACTGGAGAGGGTCTAAGATCCTTACGGCGTCTGGGCCATCGGGACGAGCGGCGGCGAACTCGTTGAATACCGATGTGGTCTAACCAGATAGGTCAGTGGGAGTAAATGATGCGGGCAAGAGGCACAAGGCGCACATCGAGTTCTTCGTTCATCTGTAAAATTGATCCCGCTCCTTGTACTAATTGTGTATATCCTGGTTGACGATAAAAAATTTTATTGGAAAAATTAGCAGATGGTATTTACCTCGGGTAAAACAGCACGATCGCCGAGAAGATGGAAACATCACGTCGAATAGACGACCCCACTTGAAGAGAATCTTGTCGGGTATTGAGTAATCGGATGTTTCATCGGAACTGTCGAGGTAAGAACTGAGGCTGGCGACATGGATGCTAGGTTCGGTCGAGTCGAAGCGATCGTCAACCCAATCTCGCCCCTGCCCAGGTATATGCCTCCAGATACGGTCAATGCCTTCACCAGCGACATGGGAAAATTGTAGAGAATCCTTCTTGGCCAAGAAATAATATCTCAGCCGTGAATTAGGGATGCCAAACTGCAGCGGAGTCAAGAGCAGCTCGAGAGTGTTGTATCCAAGTGAACGCATGGTGGAGACAAGTGTCCGTCGAGTGATAGAAGTCTTGTCGGTGCAGACCGAGGACTCAGATAGTGTTAAGTGAGAGAGAGACGGTATGAAGCACCTCGAAACCGGCTACGTTCTCCACCAAAAGTCTGGATGGCAGAGCGTTCATTTCCGCTAGTTTGGGCAGCACTTCCTGGACAAGGTGAAGGAAGGACTTTGCACGGGGATCAGCCCCGCCCTTTGCATTTGGGTTGAGAACAGTATAGGGCTGGCATGAGGGTGATAGAAGCCAGAGATCCGCATTGTAAGCAGCGAGTTGCGCTGCTGAGAGCTCGGAGATGTCGACCTGAGAAGTGGGCGGATATCAGCCCGCTGTAAAGAGGGCGCAAAACAAGGAAACCTTTTCGATGAGTTTGGGGGGGTGGTTGATGCGATAAGCTTGACAGGCCGTTTGGTCCCAGTCGAACGCCTGGACAACGGTGCCATCAACAGAACTGCGCTGCAAGGCGAGATGAAGACCACCTAAAAATATGCATTAGTTATGCTATTATCCTTCAAAGTATACCGACCTATTCCAGCGTAGAACTCGAGTGCACGAGCAGGCATTGGCCACTGGGTGGTGTCGTTATTCCGAGCCACCAACGGCAGATGTCAATCAATAACAAGAAAACCAATTAGGGCTTATGTAAACATTGTTGGACCTTCGTTCATTGAATCTCGTCAAACACCCATTTCCCTTTCTTTGCCCTCTGCCTGTTCACGAACTCCTGAATTCTGCCTCCTGCGACACCTCACAACCACTTTATCTCCTCTTGTTTCGAATCCCCCAAAATTTGTCAATTTGTCTGATGTCCACACCAAGCGCCCAGGGTCATCCTGGGTCTGAGAGCGCCACGAATTTGCCTTCCAATCAAGCTCTTCCCACTTCTTCCCAGACCCTTCCTCCTTCAGACACATATCGCCCTCTCCCGCCTCCTTTGCCCGACCCCCAACCTTCTTTACAACAGCCTTCATTGCTTCCTGATATGACCTCATTGTCTTCCATCCCACGGTGCGGACGGGTCTCATTCATTCGTCTAATTCTCATTCTCATCCAACTTCAACCACCATTCTCCCCAATTTAGGATGGACCAACCTGATGACCTTTTACCTGCCTTTCATGCAAAGTCCTATAGTCAACTTCCCACTCCTCAGAGGTCAGCGCAAGCTCTATTTACCGTAGCCTGCTTTGTTCTTTCCGACGCTCATTTATTCCAACCTTTTTTGCACTACAGCCCGAACAATATCGCTCGCTACGTTGGAGACCATCCTCATACTCCCCGGTCTCCCCTTCCTAATGCGTATGTGGCTAGTATCTTCCTGTGTTACGCAATTCAAACTGTTTCTTAGACCCCAGCAAGCTGGTGCGTCGACCACGTCTTATCAAAGACTGGTCCAAAACAAGTAAGCAAAACAACGCTTGGAACCCTCATCCACCCTCATTCTCTATCACAGGTCTGTCGAGGACACGCCTACCAGAGGCCACGGGTCAAAGCAGTGTATAACGCCGGACTCGAGGTTGGTGAATCACCTAATATATCAACATCAAATGTTCAAAAGTGGCATTTACCAGCCCATCCTATGGTCTACGGGCAACACCCCCACCCCCACTGCGCATTGGGTTACAAGCCACGCCTTCCATACGGTATGCTTCCTTGACATTCGACGTTTAGTCCTCCCAACCAATCAACGCCTGCCTGCCTTGTTCCTTTCATAGTTCCAACCCAAATGATACAGGCGCACTCACACCCAAATACGCTCAGCCTCAGTACGCAAATAACATTCATTTCTGACTTCCTTTTGTTATCTAATACACACCGCCCTCAGCATTTCTCTCGAACTCGCAAAGGCGACTGCTTCCCCTTTAGCGCCCTCACCGCACATTTCCTCACCCGTGTCTGCGGCCTCAGATCATTCCTCTCGTCTCTCTTCCCCTTTCATTACCAAGCTCTCTATGGTCGAACGGAGCGCAAGGAGCAAGAAAACCCATTCCGCACCATCAAGCCCTGTGTCGATGGACGTCGACGACGTTTTTTCTAGTCCTCCCTCCTTCAGCTCCCGCCTTATTCGTAACCAAGACACAATGGATGTCTCCACCCCTCCTCTTTCCCCACCCCCTCAGGCATCGACTTCTACGAGCATTGCGGCCGGGGGTGAGATTGAAAGGATCAGACAAGCCCTGATTGAAGATCACCTCGCACAAATTCAGGAGGCTGAGACCCGCAGACCGGATTATCTCAAACGTAGCAAAAGACCACTATCAGACGTTGACTCGGGTATGTTCACGGACGAGAGAGAGCGAGATCGGGGTTTTGCGGTTGGCATCACTGAGAGTCCGAACAAGGGCAGGCGGCTGAAATTGTTCCAGGAAACCTCAGAGGAGAGTTTTGAGGAAAGTTTGATGGCGGGCGGCTATGGTCGATACGTGAGTCATTATCTTTATCCATATCATAGATATATCCTCAAGCTAAAATATATAGCGAACGAATGACTGGGTTCGCCAGCCACAGCCACATTCTTTTCTTGGATCCCACACTTCTGGTACACCGCGTGTGGCCGAGACTCTGGTTGAACGTGTGGCAGATGCTCCGCCAACGGAAAAGGAACTCAAAAAACGAAAACGGCTAGAGGCATTCCGCTCAAGCAACAAACCCAGACCTAGGCTCACGCCTGTGGATCTCGCAGGCAAGGGCCGTGTCTTGTTGGAGCTACCCAGTGAAGACCGGTCATCTGTTCCAGAGACGCCGGAATCTAGTCCCTCTAAGAAGCGCGGTGGGGGCGGCAAGCGGAAACGGAAAATTTCCGAGATCTCAGGTGGAAAAGACAAGTCATTGCAGCCTGTCGAAAGGCTAGAAGGTCCAAACTGGCCGGACGATGAATTCCCTTGGAGACTGCGGAAAGAGGAACGTAACGAGTCAGAGAAAGCAATGGAAGATGAGCGATTGAAGTGGATCGAGAAATTTTTAGACCGTGACACAGATGAAGAGGACGACGGCGAAGATGGCCCCAAAGTGACCGGTATGGAGGACATGGAGGAGATTCTCCCTTCGGCAAAGTGGGGTCTTGTTTACGAGGATGAGTCGGACAAACCGGTGCCTGTGAGAATGGGGCGTGGCAAAATGGTCCCTTTGCTTGCCCATCCAGAGGATCCACGGAGAACCTACGCCAAGAAAAAAAGTGTGTTCCCTAGCGATCCTGGTGATGCCCGAGCCGCCCTCTTGGCGAAGAAGAGTGTTCGGGCACTTGCATATCGCAATCAGCGGAGGCAGCGGGAGATGGCTGACCAAGGCGGCGAAGATGCTGTGATCTGTATCTGTAATGGAAAGGATGACGGCAGGGAACTTGTCCAATGTGATGGGTGTCAGACCTGGTATCATTTGGAGTGCATCGGGATTCGCAGTATCACAGAACTGGGGCGGGAAGAAGATGTCTGGTTCTGCCGAAGTTGCGTGACAAGGGTAAGGTCTCCTTCACCAGAACGAGCTTTACCCGCCGTAATCCGGGAACCAACATTTGTACCCACTGATGACGCGCCTCGCGTTCGACGAGATCAAGATCCGACTCTCTACCAACCACTCCACAATTCACCTCTGTGGAATCCTCCAAGAGTACCAAAGACCCCAACAAGAGGCGAACGATACTCAGACCGTGATGTGTCGTCCTCATCTGATTCATCAAGGCTTCCGTCAACTCCACAGAATCCATCTCATGACATCAGGCTATACAACACACCTGGTCCATTTGAATATCATCCTTCGTCAACTAATAACGATTTACCCTTTGATCCAAATACAACACCTTCACGAGGCATCAAGTTTGGAGCCTTCGCGACGCCGAAGTCGAATCCATGGTCCATCCGAGCTGGAGGGCTGTTCCACACACCTTCGCGGCACCACAGTCGTAGTTCATTTGGTCGAAGCTTCGGCAGCTTTGAAGATATGGGTGGATCTTTTGGAGCGTTTGATGGATTGACTCGATACGCCCCCAACGTTGAAGACTCACCTACCAGACGGGGTGCAGGACGAGGTGGATCTAAAGTGAAGAAAAGTTTGGAGTCACCTTTACTTTCCAGGCCTCCGCCCCCACTGCGACCCCCTCCTGAAGAGTCGCCTGTGGTGAGGTTCCAGCCACAGCGTGACGCCATCAGGCTCCCTGCTGTTACTGCCCCACCGTCTCGGGATGACAGTGCATATATGCGCTGAGGGGGGTCGCACTGATCTGGACGTGTCAGTAGATAAACATTAGGCCGATGGTCGCGATGTTGGGCAACAGAAATGAATTGACTGATAGAAATGCAATCGATTAGTATCACTTAATGGAGTACTCACCCACCTATTTTTCGCCTTCTTCCAATTCTTAGCTGACTCTTGAGTTCTTGGTGGTTTATACGCGTTTATGTATGCATATGATTGAATACGTTTTAGTAGTACTTCGCGTAAAGTTGTAGTAGTTTTTTCTCCGCCGATACCTAGTGAAAGAATTAGCACCCGTTATCCTGCAATGGATTACAACTCACCTCTCATACATGTATTTACGGTGGATATCAAGGTGGAAGGGGTCCGCAGGCAGTAACGACTCAAGACGCGTTGCGTGACGTTACTGGACGCGTTGGGGGTTGTGACCGCTTTTCCCGATCCCCTCTCTCCTTGATGGACAACGTTCGTCTATCAGATGCCGATCGCTTGCGGCTGGCAGTTGTACGTTGCGCTTGGATACCCCAGAAATACTTCTGACTAAATTTGCGTTCCAGGCATTTGCAGTTCTCAGATCCAAACCGAAAGAAGTTTCTGTGCCCTGTATGCGCTCAACTTTCTGATGCACAAATTGAAACTTCATCTAAAATTGATTCGGCCCTCTTAGCCTATGTCCTTAGTTTATACGCGAGGTTTCCACCGTCTGATCCCGCTCCGCCGACGGCGGACTACTGCTGGAAAACATATGCTCTCAAGCTAGAGCGCGACCTCGGGAATCTTCAGAAACAATATGACGCTCAGAAAATGGGCAAGTTCGATTGCCTTCAATATAGTATGAATTTGACCCACTGATCCACCTCAGAACTCATTTTGGCCGATAACCCTGCTCCCGAAATATCTGCCCCACAGGCGAGATTAGATACCTTCCCCGCCACTTCAAATAAAAAGAAATCCAAGGTCAAAAAAGCCCCAGGTACGAATGACGTCACGGTAGCGGCCAAGCCGCCTCCGCTTCTTGATCGTCAGAGCACTTACGACCGTAAGCGACACTGAATCTCGTAAATAAAATAAACCCAAGGATTGACTGACATCATAAGCTTGGGCGGCAGAAATAAACCTTGGACTCCCGCGGAACAGTGAACTTCTGCTTGCGCTACGTGCATTTGGTAATGCAACCTCTGATAACGGGAATTCATCTACTCTGCTTCACGCCACACTACATACACTCCGAGTTATCTCTCGGATGTTAGGGTTTGCACTGGGTCATCCCACCGCGAAAACGGCTAGTGATGTCACATTCTCTGCTCTTGGGAGAGCTCTACACTACGTTATCAGGAACTCACTTCCCTCCATGGACGTTCAACAAGGGGCGACGACTGTATTTGACCTCGAGCACTCGGATATCCACAAAATCTTCGACTGCTTGATCAATGACATCTTTAGACCAATTATTCAGGCCTTCAGAAGGGTGGCCCAAGCCTTCCTTTCGGATTTACTAGGCGAATCACCGTCACCAAAGGATAAACCCGAATCTCATGGAACGGATAGATCAACACGCAACTCTCATGCCGTCGACTGCCGTCCGGATCTTTTGCGACTGTCCCAAACCCTTGTAGACGCTCTATCCTTGGTCTCCTCCTTGATGCATACCGCCGTCCAGAGAAAGGGCAAACAACGCTACTCGGCCCATAGCCGATGGGCTATCAGCTTATCTAGTCTCAGAGCTTCGTTAACTATGGAGGTGATCTACGACCTAAGAAGAAATATTATACATGAAGCGGATTCTGGGGCCAATGGCACCGACACTGAGCCCGGTTCGGGCAAAAGTGATGGACCAATCACAGCACCAAGGGGCTTGGTCTCAACAGTACCCGATCCGGCAAACGTTCACATCCGTGTGAAGCGTCTCATCGCGAAAGATACTCTGTGGTACTTGTGCAGTCTAATGCACATTCTTGCTAACCTGTCTATACCCGAAGGCGCCAAGTCACCGCCCGGCGCCATGCCAGTAGCGGATACTACTTCGACATGTGCACCTCTGCCAGAAGCTGATGTTACGGGAGATGGGACGGTGCTTCTAGAACTCCTCCATGAAGCTATGCTTTCTGCGCTCTACGACCTTGTTCTGAAATGTCAGCCACCGGCCGACCAATTACAACAAGACAATGTCCGATCCCTGGGCGAAGATTACTTAACCATAAAGCCAATCAAGGATGACCGCCAAGCCCTTGACGCCGCAAGAAACATTGTTCATCACGACCCCGAGGCTTTATCCGACTCGCAACAGATGACGAAGAGGCAGAAAGTCGACACTGTCAAAGTGGATGTTCTTTTGACCAATGGAGCGGGGGGCGAAGTGTTGGACTCTCAAGCGCAGGGCCATCCTCCTTCTGTAATTGAAACTGAATCCGAGCTCGGAGACCCTGGTGGACGAAATCGACATACCCTGCCTGATATCAGCAGGCTCTCTGCGCTGGCCGGCGGCGTACGCGGTCACACCTCAACCCGAGCCTTTGATACGGCCAATCAGGCTGGGTTGGGTGAAGTCATTCTATTAGGAAATCAAGCTGTAACATCAAGTAAACCTGAACTCGGGGTGTATTCATCTGATGTGGCGGGGCCCCCCACGGAATGTTTGATTGATGAGGCGGGGTTCGTGATGTTACTGGGAGTTGTCGAGCGGTACATCCTGGACCCCGAGTTCGCGAGATAATGACTTTCTTCTATCTTGACGTTCATACCGATGACTTCGACAATAGCTAGAGATCCGTTTAGTGCGATTAGTTGATGTAGATGCTTGGTATCATGTCCATAGAAGGCGTCTATGGGTATTCCAAGCTGCGGTCTGCTATGTGGGTTGGGCGCTGATGACGAAACACAAGGGCGATATGGGAATTCGATGTCCGTGGATAGTTTGACAGCCGATCAGCTTGGAACGCTCGTTGCATGAGTTAAACAGAGCTATATCTTTATCTTTACGCACCGTCTTTCTCATCCTACGCCATACATCAGGAATTTTGTCACTCTGGTAGACACGTTTTAAAAAAGAAGCTTGCCATCGCATTATCCGCACCACCCTTGCAGGAGGCATGGAAAATACATACATAAGGAATAACGGAAATCCTTATGTCAAGTATGACAAAGATTCTGAAGTGAAGGTTCAAATTAGATCGTATACTGACTGGATGCTTAAGATAAATCTCGCTCTCGTGCGGATGATTGGCAGCGTGCGAGATGTCGTCACTGCGGCAAGATCCAATCATTGAAACAGGACTGAATATTCTCCAACCGATTGACGGCATCACAGGTGTTCTTCTTTTAGAAGAAGGGGCGAAGTCCGGACATCAAACACGAGGCATCAACGTCCCCAACCGCTTTCGTGAGTCTGAGCGCAAGTGCTTCACATCCCGCTGCAGCGGCTGATGCGACTGTGTGGAGGGGTTAGGAAGTTACAGCGTGAACTGCAAGGAGCCCACAGAGAGCAACTCGCCTCGAGGCAGATTTATTATCACTCGTCTCTGACCTGTGCTCTACATCTGTGACACATCTCACTGCATCAACCAATTGCTTTCGAGTGTCCCTTGCTCCCAGCATCTCACCCTGCCGAACCTTCGCGGACACACACGAGGCATAGAGGAAGACCTTGAGTATACTTTTCCGTTGTGTGCTCCTCGCGTGGTCGCTTGACGTTTCTTTGTGTCCACTTCTTGCGATCTGCAGTGGCACGCCGCACTCAGGCAACTGTTTGGACTCTACCACGGTGTGCTAAACTGTGATACGCAGCTCCTTCCTTCTTCTTCCAGCCCTTCTCGCTAGCTTGTTCCAAACCCTCGAGTCAAAAAGCTGCCTTCTGCCTCGTGACAGGCTTCCCGAGCAGCACGGGCGAGAAGTTTCAGGGTGCTCGGACGAAAAATGGACACCTCAAAATATGTGCATGTGCGTTGGGCTGCCTAGCCCGTTGATCATCGTGCTGTTAACTGAATCGGTGGTTAGTGGGATTATCTCGACTAAACTGGATCGAGTTCTGAACGGTTTTACGCGGGGTGCTGTTCGTTTGAAACCCTTTGAAGCTGGTCTCAGCTTCAGCTCTTTGTGTGACGGCCAGGGTACATAATCGTCTATGTCGGTGTTCTCTACCAACAGGGTTGGAAAGAAGGTCGTGAGACCAACTCCTATCATCCGTTTTTTTTTTCCTTGATACCTCAACTTTTTTTTAGTCTAGTAGGGTCCATAATGTAGGGGAGTACCCCAGAATCGGGGTGGTGGAAGGTGCGATGTTGCCGTGGCTGTTATTTTTGTCAGGATTGGGCCAGGATAACTGGTGGGATTAGGTGGAGCATCCAGGGAGAAACGATATCTACAGAATTAACATTTCGGTGGGTTGATACCCCGTATGGCAAAGTTATCTAGAGTCACGGATGGCCAGTGCTGTGGAATATCCAATAGCCTTGATTTATGATGGAGGCGCACAAAAGGTAGCTCCGTTGTGTTGTCCTATTGAATGATGCAGTGTTCGATCTACTATCATGATCGGGCTGGCTGGGACTGAGTGGGAGATAAGTATTGGTATTTTGATTCGGAGGTGGGCAAGGGAACAATACTGTCTTTAGACCTCCGTTGGAAATGCAGCCGTGACATACTTTATCTGGAGAATTGACGCTGTATGCTAACCGGAAGCAGAACGTTAATTTGTCTCCTGATCTGGGCGTACTACGTGCGGTAGGTTGTCTCATATCATTATACTAGGATAGGGCTGCAATCGTCATGACTGGATGGGTTTCGATTGCTCCTTTATCACATACTCTATCACATCTACCAGCACGCTGCACTGCGCTTCAGCACCTATTTTGTAGTCGAAACGTCAGTACATCGTGGCGTAGACGTATGTATCTTTGTTTAATATCACCAGCGTGAGGAACAGGAGGGGAGAGGACCCTCCCTCACCCACCCTATCTCGTGATAACAAAGTTCGGCACATTACCTCTATATCTAATTACACAGGAGCACAACATCCAAGCAAGGCTGTTTCGGAGATGTGGGTATCTCATCGTGAAATGAAATATGAAAAACACCTCGCTGCTTTCGGACGTATATACTACTATGTAAGGGGCTCGCGATGGGGACAAGACCCTCCCGTCTCAACTCACTAATACCTATCTCATTCTCACAGTCAAGCGGAAATAGACTGGGATGGGCGTAATTTAATAAGAACGAGATACGTATACAATAAGCAGTACAATAATAAGTTCTTTGCGCAGGGACCTGAACTTGGCTGTTGGCGGATTGGTCGGACTTATCTCTGCAGTTTATGGCAAATCCGCACCAACGGTCCAATGAGAGACGGCATTCCTAAACGCAACTTTGATTTTCATTTCAAGATATAAGGTTAGCCTTGTCCGTGCATCTTGAGGTTGTGGAGTCCGGCCACTGTAGATGGGAGGGGGGGTTAATGTGTAAACGCGAGTCGTGTCTTGGTTGATCTCCACAAGTGCCCGACCTCTCCTATGTTACGTCCGGTGAATTCGAGGATGGTCAAAAGACTGCATCTCCCGCCGGCTGACCCCATTCAGCGTCCTTGCACCGACCAGCCACGATCAACACCCATTCAATACCCATGATCAAATGCCGCCAATGGGGACGTGCTGTGACGAGAGGCTGGATGCCATTGGCGGCATGGCCATAGTCGATTATGTGATTCATGTCGCTCGGGCCGTAACAATCGAACGTCGGACAGACAATTAATAAGTGTGGGTCTTGTAACCTTATATCGTTCGGTCGAGGTAGTGACTACCGGAACATACTTCTCAGGCAATAGCGTAACCAATAGCGAGAGCTTGAACGTTAACGGTGAGACCCGGTGAAGATCACAAGGGTGTGGGTCGGGTTCACGACATAACAGCCGGGGCCGTGGATTCTTAAGATGACCCCGTATGAATTCAAAACAGCTCAGCACATCCCCATCTCCTCCGACCCGGATAGCGTTACTAACACCAGACTGGATACTGAATTGCCAGCGGTTAGGACATGTTTACGGAGACACCCTGAGGGAAGGGGACCCTTGCTAAGGGTTTTATGTCAGGTTCAGTAGGGCACTGGGAAACGAAAAGGCCAAAGGAAGATCGCTTGACAACCAATCTAAGCGGCCCTTAGTAGGTTGGCAACCATATGTGGGTCTCTACTTTAGGAAACTAGACGCCCGAAAGAACCGAATTGTCGTTAGATCAGGTTATGCCCACATACAGCTACGCAGGAACAGCAGGCGGGGTTTCTCTCTGAATTGAGTGAAAAAAATTGTCGTTAGATCAGGTTATGCCCACATACAGCTACGCAGGAACAGCAGGCGGGGTTTCTCTCTGAATTGAGTGAAAAAAAGTAAATAACGGAAGAGACCATATACGTATATGGTAACGTGCGAATGGGGGACAACGATTTTTTTTTTCTGGGAGTGGGCAAGGTGCAGTGCCATGGCCAGATGTAGAGTAGAACAAAAATCCGCACCGCGCCGTTGGTCCGAAATTTGCATTTAGTATAGTGCGTCCTGGATATCCGGGACGGTGAGAGAGCATCACTTCGGTGGATGGATATATGTAGCAAGTGGGGCACGCGTGAGTGGCTCGTCGTCGAGAAAGAGGAACACTCGAGGAGCGATCAGATGGCAGTGATGCGAGAGGCGGGTGGGACTCGGGATCCGCTCGGGGATGCGGATGGCAGATTTAGTTCTTGGTAGTATGGAAGTAGTTTTTTTTGGGGGGGGTGTGGCCGCACGTGATAATGTCTGTAATGTCGGGAATCGCAAAGGCGACGCGAATATTGGGGTTGCAGCTAACGTTGAGTTAACGTCAGTAAACTCGAGGCCGGGGGAGGGGGGCGGGGGTCGGTAGGACTTGTTCAACCCTGGTCGTCTTGGCATAGATGTGTGCCATGGGTTCAGGCAACAGTGAATACGGCCGCACTTCTGAATTTCAGGATTGAATAAGATGGGTACAGTTTTGACAGGCACGCGAAGTGGGAGGTGGCGGTCGTTACGGGCGAATGGAAGTTTTTCGGTTCAAGAGGAGCTAATCGTGGGTGACATGCAATGGGGACCTGAGGCTTGTGGCCGAACCTCGGCTGTGGATTGAAGAGGAGGAAGAGGTACCTAGAAGTGCTTTCTGTTGGGGCATTTTCTCCGTGGTCGATGATTCATGCTGGTCCATGTCGTCACTTGTGTGCCGTCGTATGTTTTCAGCACCCGCCACAGGTATTCCGAAATTGATGGGGCTGTACGGCTGGTGCCAATACTAGTCGCGGAGTTTATGTACATGACTACACGTACGCACTAAGACGGCGGAGGACCCGCCTGTATGTCCGATGGCAAGAAATGTATTTTGATAGCACTGCGGATTAGTTGTAAGATACAGTTAAAGCTTCAAGTTGTGGACGTATGATGTGTTGAAAGAAAAGCAGCAGATAACGGCGGGCGGATAATCGCGGGGCTCTAGAATGGACTTGGCAAGAGGCAGGCAGAAGGTGAAACTCCGTGGTTCGCGAGATAGTAGAGTAGGTTGCATTCAGCGAGTCAAAAAACATTTTCTTGTACACCCAAGCATCGTAATTAATAATTGCCGTGTGCGTAGTGCAGAATTCTGTTTCATTAATGAAGCAGTAGGCTTGAGGTTATTTTTGAGTTGGGCTACTAGATGACGAGAGGCGGTCGGCGAACAAGCGCACGAGAGTGGCGGCTAAGGATGATTGCCTGCAACAACGGAGAAGATGGAGAGTACACAGGAACACAAGAGGATGTGTGTGGGGTAGGGGATCGGCGGTGTAGAGCGGTGTGGCACACGGGGAGGAGGATTAAACGATTACCTCTGATAATGCAGGGTCAAGGCGATGCTAGAGATGTGTATAGGACAGAGTATGTATGGCTGAGTGATGTGTGCTAGCCTATCATAACGCAGCGAAGACTAAGCTAGGATGAGTGATGGATGAAGGTAGAAGCTGGGCATGTGCAGAGGGAGCTGAAGAATGGTCGGGAGCAGCGACGGAAGGCGGTTGTGCGGTGAGGAGCGTGGGAATGGACATGGCCGGCACGGGCCGAGTGGAGATGGGCGATGGGGCATGTGTCCGCGGGTGAGGACTATTCTCGGGTGTGACGCGTGACAGGCCCATTTGTCCGGTGGATCTGAGGAGATCTGATCTAGATCTATGGTTGCCTGGCTGAAGTGGGATATAAGTCAACACCGTCCTCTCCTCCCCATCCAAGCTCGCACACCATGTCTCTCGCCATCGACACCACTCCTGCTCTCCGTCCCAACGAGCATCTTGCCGTCTTTCTGCCCAGGCACCTTTGGAAGGTCAGTCCTCTCCGCCGTCCCACTTGTTTATCCCGCTCACGTGCCCTCATATAGCCTGACGCACTCGCATCCCACTGCGACAACTTTTACTGCCGCGTCGCTTTCTCTCTCTTCGAACGACGTCATCACTGCAGAAAGTGCGGCGGCGTGTTCTGCCAGCCATGCACTTCCCGGTCCACTCCTCTCCTCGATACCACAAATCTCGACTTCCTCCTACCCCCGCGCAATGTCCCTATTTCCACTTATGATTCCCTCACTTCCCCCGTTCTCGACGCCCGCGTTTGTGACGATTGTTACGACCAGATCTATGGGCAACCCTCCACCCCGCGCACTCCCCAGCGTCCAGACTTTAAGCGCGCCCTTTCACATCCCATCAACCTTCTGAGATACCCTCTCTCTCCTAATCCATCTACTGCCTCTTCGTCGGCCTCCAATAGCGACGACGAGCAGTCAGTCGCGTCTTCCTCGTCCCTAAATCATCTCCCTGCCGCCCTCTCACGCAAGTCGCGCTCTATCCGCACCAGCCCCAGCTTCTCTAGTCTCAACTCGGCCTCTTCCCGCCAACCCCAATCCTCATCACAACCTTGCACGCGTCGCTCCTCCCTTCGCAATTCTCATAAGCCTCTCTCCGTTAACCTCGACCTCGTCGAGAGGTCTTACGGAGAGCTCGATGCTTACCCACTCCGCCGTTCCAGCGTGTTGTGCAAGGCTACCGGTGGTGGTCGCTGGGAGCCCAAGCACGAGACTGTTCTTGTTGGCTATCGCCCACCTGGTGGCAAGGCCCCCTTCGAGATCGAGATGGAGCGTGAAGAGGAAGAGGAACGATTACGAAGACTTAATCCTATCAGAGGAGAGGGCGAGTTCCAGTATCGCTTCCCTCCAAAGGATATCCCAGAGGAGGACGACTGGACATCTCGAGGAGGCCCTTACATCCTCTCGACGTTCTGAAAAGTACTACTCCCCTTCCTGCCCTCCGTTATCCTTATTCTCTCACTGTATATTTGCTTCTCTTCACCATATGCTGTACTTTTATCCATGCACTCTTATTCTAGGCCCTAATTATTATGTTGTGCTCCTTTGGTGGCTTACCCATCTAGTACTTTGGCTCTGCTCATATGTGTTTTTTTACCATTGCTCTCCTCCGTGTTGCGTTACCCCCCGACCTGCCTAGATCTCTTGGCTGTTCCTCTAATCCGACGTACATACTTTTTTGTAGATCGTCCTCGCGGGGACAATATACTGGTCTTCCTTAACCGACTTTGTGTGTGTGCTCCTCAAATCTCGACCGCCTTATTGCACATTCTGATTCCCGTTCAAAACTCTGATCCGGATTCGCGTGTCCCTATGTCGGACACATCTCAACCCGCGTGCAAACCGATGGCTATACACAACGACCGGACACCGCCGCATGGAGGGAACGAATATTTTCCTTTATCTTTTCTTGTTATTTCACCCGCACGGCACACAGCACTGATGGCAAATACATTACGCTGTCGTGCCGTGGACATACCGCTTGGTTTCACCACCAATGTCAAAATCATGTACGTATACCCACAGTTCCCGAACACCTTCTGGATCATGATTCTCCCCGCTTATCTTGGGGGGGAAATTACGAAGAGATAGATCAGATTTCCACGGCACCATTCTTGCTGCAAGCAATACGTATGTAAAATGTGAATAGCTCCACCGTATCTGATGACATCGCTTTTGGCGACGTAGCTCCTTGGGAAATCATTAATCATTATTCGAGTTGGAAGGGGGAGGGAGGGGTGTCGTGTGCGCATAAGTATCTTGGGTGAAGGGCTTTTTTTGTTTTTGTGTGTCAAATCGTATTGGTCGGTTGATCATTAATCATTTAGTTCACCGCTTCTATCCAATTTGACGTATTATGCAGCTGACATGTTTTATTAGTCGCCGGTCGTGGGTGGGGTGGGGTTATTCAATAGCGCTGATGCTCTTTCCTGCGCTGATGTGATGCTTGAATGATTATCGGACAAGGCGGGTATGAGTGTGTGTGTATGAGCGTATATCCGGAGATGCATCGATGCCATGAGGCTGGGAGACTTGGGGTTGTTTATCCTTCCTTTAACCTTGTCACTCAGACTAGACCTTCTGTCAAGACTTTTGAGGGCTGCATTTGGAGTATCTTGTTTCACGGATGGATGGATATAGGGGGTGGTTGGCGTTTAGGTGGTTATGACGATTGTGTTGTCGATAATAGTTCTGGATCTTTTCCTTTTTTTGAGTGGTGATTTGGTAGATAACCGGTGTGTGTGTGGGCTCGTATGGACCCGTGATCTACTCAGTGACAGTTGGCCACCTGTATATTCGGTACGATTGCGCCTAAATTTTGGGAATGTGCGTTTTTATGGGGGAGGTCGGTGCGAGGTTTGCGGGCTTGCGGTGTCAGGATGGAGATATCGGTGCTGGATGCCGGGAAGCCTTGTTGTTCGAATGCGCGTTTGTGCTTACCCGAGTTAGGTCGAGAGTTTGTGTCGGATGATTAACCGCCCCAGGTCACGACTTTGGTCCTACGTACGATACGATACGAAACTTTTAGAGGGTCACAAATGGATCAAGGTGATTTTGTGATTAGATCAGATGAGATTGTCCGACGATGGATATGAAAGATGAGATGAGATTATTTTGTGATTCTACGTCGGACGGGATTGATTATGGACGTATCATGATGTCGTGGTCTCAAATGTCGTCGGGAGTCGAGACCCTTGGGAACTTTGAAGCACATCACGGCAGGCTCGTTACCACATACACTATGGAAGGGGGTGGCTGAAGCACACACGGCGATCCCTTCTCTTCTTGAACCCCTCGCTGTCGTCTTCGAAAGACTGCTCATTGCGTTGTTCGTGTCTTCTTGGTTATCTTTGTTGATAACACCTCTGACGTTTAGTGGCTTGATCTATAATTATGGACTTGCTGAATTACCTTGAGGACGGTCGCCAATCGGTATGCATTAATCAGTGTGGCCTCTGTCGTGATGATGTGTTAACCTGCGCTACGCAATTGCAGCACTTAACCGGGAAATGAACCTCGTGAGCACGGAGATGAAGATGAGTGGGAATATATAGTAATGTACGTTGTGGGAATAGGGGCGTATGGTGCGGCGTGTAGTACATGCTAAGACTTGTTCGAGTACAACGTTCTATCGATGGTTATTGTAGCTTTCTCCGAACGTCTTTCTGACGAACGGCCAACCACGAGGCGGACATATGATCATGGTCATCTACCTTAGGCATAGGTCACCCGGTACACTTTCGCATCGTATTATGGGCGTTTAGAAAGCGACCTATGCGATCCCTTTTCTGCCAATCTGGGTCACTCTCTTGGGAAGTACTCCCTGGTATTCGGACCTGGGTCTAAACGCTGAAGATCACTCCATCGATCCCTTGTATTTACCCCGCTTCTTGACGCTCAGCGTTCAACATCGCAGGCGTCCTGACACGACTCGGGGAACCACTTGTGCGGCAGCCCGTTCCGAATAGGGGGATGTTCCCCATCCTGAGTATTATTTTTGGTGTCAATACTATCTGATAACTGACAGTCAGTGCGATTACGGATCTAAATACCAAGGGGCCAAGCGATATTTCGAACTCGCGAAGCCACCCCCACTCGCTTCTTTTCAGATGAGAGGCTGGATCACACTCCGATATGATTTGATTCGTGGAAATATCCAGTCAGGATCAGGAAACATCTCGTGTTTCTGCTCTGCCTCGAGGCAGGATTGACACGCTGGCGATGCTCTTGTGTGCAGGGTCTGGAATGCCCGGCCTAAATTGTTTCTGTTCTTGCTCTGATTCTGGGGGTGATGGACACAAGATGACACGAGTAGATGCGAGAAGGAATTTAATTATTTGATTGATATTACTGTCACTTGTGGAGTCGGTGTCAGTTCGAGAAGTTTGAGAGTCCTGAAGGCGATGATGGAAAGGCCCTTCCAGACTCTGGTGGAACTTAATGCCTCCCCGCCGGTACAGATTCGGGGTTGTGAGAGGCTATTCGAGTTAGGAACGGCCAATCGAGTGGAGGGGAGTTTATGTTTAGAACTTTGAGTTTATCGGTGTAGAGTTTCGATTGGGAGATGAGGTGGGAGCGATTAACCATTACTGGCCAGTCAGTGTACTGCGCGCCTTGCATCCACGATGTCGTTATACCGCGTGTACCTGGATAGCACAGCTACTATGCGAGGCCCCACGTTCTGCAACCGGACAGGGCGACTAAAAATATATCAAGCCTTGACTGCTACTTCCCATTCGCACAATTTTTGGGCCTGGCACCTTCGACTTCGGATTGGTTGGATTCTTGACTAGCTTGAAGGCTGATCAAGTATGTGCGAATGACTACTGCTTTCGATGCTTTTTTCGACTTTTGAGCTTTTTGATATATGAGTTGGTTGCGTGTTTGCGGCCCGGAATGTCCGCGGATACAGACAGTCCGGGGAGAAGACTGAGACTGTTGTAGACAGATGTTCTTGCGTATAGTTGAATAGAAGTAGCGATGTGTCAATGCGAGGGTGTTGATGATGATGTAAAGTAGCTTGTCTTGGGGTATTGTGCGTCCCGCGTTTGGTGATTCGAAGATGTGAGTGTACTCAGTCAATGTCTGTGTCCCCGTGGTAGTACGTCTTAAACACTATTCGGATATTGGCCCTCCGGTGTTGAAGGAGATATGCTAGAAGAACGTTGGGCCGAGCGGGTCATTTGGTGGCGAAGCTGGCAAGTCTCCTGTTCAACAAACCTACATATTACAAGATGGCAAATAACCAAGGGAAGCAGCCGTCTGGATAGAATTTCGGGAATCCGCTCGATACGGCGATTGACCGGCAGGATCCAGACTCGGCTACAAAGGGGTTGGCTGGCAGAGAATCAGGCAAGGGAGAATTATTCGCGAAAAGTGGTCACGAACGCTTTTCACGGGATAAAGGGGATATGATGATCCTAATACTTACTACACAAGGACTTATGTTGATTAATTGAGTTCTCATAGCTCGGGTTATGGACCGGAAGATGTTGACGGCTGGGGTCCGGTACGCATAAGAAGATGGGGGTAATAGTGGTAACCTGGAGGTCCAACATGGGGGTGGAGCTGGGTGCTCGTTTACGTCGTCCGGAGAGCACAGAACGATCAGACTGTCAGGTACATTAAAAACTTTCAATGGGAACCTTCCAGCGCATGATGGTGGTTGCATGGGGTTTAAAGACCACAGGCACAAGGCATCGGAGGCAGTTGCAATGCTTAAGGGATGGCCGTAAGGCAGATCTGGCGGCCTGGGGCTGAGCGACTTATTTCGAGTAAGACTTAGGATGCCATTGTGAACACATTGCCAAAGGCGTAGTAGAGACGGATAATCCTCGACGTGATGCGGGGAAATAAGTACGAAGTATTTCCGTGTGTGACAGTCGCTTGAGTCCTTCACAGACTTCGGGAAGAAATAGGGTTTATGTCGACGGACTTTAGCCGTTGTTTCGAGGCTTATTTCCCCCTTTGCTTTTTTTGAAAGACAACATGCAACGTCATAATGGAAGAGTCGCAAGACACAAATTGGTAGTGATGTCCCAGTAGATTGTTTGAAATCATGTGCAACTGCGCATGGAGTTTTTTTTGGCAGACCAAGATGCAGTACAGCGAGTGACGCTAACAGGCGACCTTCAGAGACCGGAGATCTAGGGAGGCGATAACCGTAATGCTCGGTGGTGCTCGGTGGTAGCCTGGTGGTGGCGAA
Source organism: Macrolepiota fuliginosa MF-IS2 (assembly GCA_015584085.1). NCBI lineage: Eukaryota > Fungi > Basidiomycota > Agaricomycetes > Agaricales > Agaricaceae > Macrolepiota > Macrolepiota fuliginosa. Next base: position 34,229 of record MU151148.1, on the reverse strand, counting down.
GCACAAAAAGCAAGTGATTTTGATGTTAGTCGTGAAGTAATATGATGTCTGTGTGGCGATGCATTCCAAGCTGTAGCCAAGCAATGCCAAATAACGCGGAACCTCGTGGCATAATTTTTCGAATTCGAGAGCAAGACGCGCCGTTGGCCCGAACGGTGACGGATTTTGTGTTTGCTCCTTTCCACTTGCCTCCAACTCGGACATCATCAGAGAATTCCGAGTCTCAACAAGATGTATTCTTGGGCTTTGGCTGCTGCTGCAAAACCTTCTGTACTCCGGCCGGCTTCGGGACGACTGGCCCAGCATTTCAACTGGACGCGGTCCATGAGTGCGACTGTACAAGAGGCTACGAGTTCCAATTCGACAGTAGATGCTCCACCTCCCCCGACAACTGGGACCCGAGGCCGTAAGGGGAAGCGTCTTCCGAAACGTGCAACTATTTCAAATACCTCACCTCGGGAATGGTGTAGGCCTTTGGCACCAGGTGTCGTTCCTGCATATGACCTGGCCGTCGAGCTCCTCAAGACAGACAGCGCGCAAATCAAGTCAGAGGCGGAGCTACTGCGTACACTGATTCAATCAACGGAAGAAAATAGGTCCGGAGCAGCTGCTAAACAGGAGGAGGGTGCTATGGGTGTAGTTCATCAGCTGGACAATGAGGTGGAGGCTATGAGGAAGAAACTGAAGATTCTAGAGGTGCAGGGAGAGGTCAACTTGCCAGATATTCGATGGAAGGTTGCGAATGCAATGCGTACGTATTGATCCGCTATTCCATGAGTATCTACTGATCTCAAGTATTATTTCATTAGCCGACATGAACAAGACTGTTGATCGTCATTTGTTGGAACAAAAGTGGCGGAAGGATGGGGACCTGGACTTGTTGGTGAGAGCGTCCACATTTCTTTCCCTTGGTTCCTCTTCCTAACCTCTATGTAGATGGAGCGTCTCTATCAAATGAAAGTCATACCAGACTTGCTTTCTGAAATGCACCCTTCTATCGATGTCCGGGTAACTGCCAACACCTTGGGAATGGTCCCGGATAAAGCTTACCGAGTCGTTGAACCTGGGACCTTCCTTCTCCCTAGACAAGTGAGTGTTCATATGTATGAATGGAGTTGGGATCTTTCTCATACTTGTCAAAGACTTTTGACCCACCTAAGATATACACCAATGTTTTCCACACCGATACTCGTCTGTATACTCTTGTTCTTCTTGATGCAGGTAAGACACGCAATAGGCAGTCACAAGGCGAACGCTCACCCCGATGTTAGATGTTCCTGACGAGGCAAATGCTGCCTATACTACTTACTTGCATTGGATGCAGTACGTGATGCTAAATACTTCCGGTTATGATTTCATTCTGACATTTTTAGACCCAATATCCCTCTATCCGCTAATCAGACCTCTCGCGTCCTTAATTTGAATAATCATACCAAATACATCCCCCCCCATCCTCAACAAGGAACGAACTATCACCGTTACGTGTTGCTCCTGCTTCAACAACCTCCCCGTGGCTCCTCGAAATATTCCCTCAATATCGAAGCCCGTTCCAAGCCTAACGAACCCACTTCTATTCATCTCGATATTCCTATCGTATCTAACAAGGAGAGAAAAGGATTCGACCTCCGAGGCTTCATGCGGGATTGGGGCTTTGACATGCGTCAAGGTGGGGGCGCTCACATGTGGCGGGAGGTCTGGGACGAGCATGTCTCTACCATATACAAGGATATCCTTAGTACGCTTTCTTCCTCTTGTATCCCGCATTTGTTTTTGACCAGTTCCACAGAGACACCGGAGCCCCGCTACGGCCGTCCCAAGAAGCCGGATCCATATGCTGCTCTCAAACAGACCAAGAGGTATATCAGCTGAGATATCTTGCTTCTGTGCGTTACACAGTTACGTACTGCCTGTTTCCGTATAGTTGCCTGGGTGTTTTACCTCCAAGGAACATCTATGGTTCAATTTATTCAGTTCTACTAGGCTTTTCGTGGGATTCACAAACTAGTCACAGGCTTCTTTCCGTGGCCCTCGCGAGCCAACATGTCGCCGTGATGCGATGAGTATTAATGGCTGTTGCCAAGCGTGGATACATGTCTGGCCAGTGCTAGATCCACTCAAGCTGCCTACTTTGGTACCGCCTTACCAAACATATTGTTCATCATTTGGGGGGTGGCGTCTCCGTTCTCACTGTTGTCTGCGACAATGCCGGCGGTCTATTTGTGGGTATACAATGTGTCCAGTTCCCTATGGTGACGGTATGTATTCTCGTTGAGTTTAAAGACTGTTGGCATCTCTGCCGTCAAGGATTCCGTCACGCACTTTCGACTGATCAATTAGCCAAGAGGCTCGCCCCGAGGTCGATGACAGTGTGGGTTTCACGGGCGCTCCGAGGAACTGAACCCACTCCGAACAGGCGCGTGGTTGATGTCCTACCTATGGTATTGACGTCGATGTTGGCATCAGTTGAATGGCGATTTCACAGGGCACTTTTCAACAGGCCTAGTCTATTATAGGCTACATATGCAACAGTTGGCTAGCCGTTAGTCTTGGACTCCCACAGGCTTAGGCAAGGTTTGGACATATGGTGGTGTCGGAGCCGTCTGGCTGGCCCTGATGGTCCTTACCATTCGGGTCGATGAAACTGCGAAAGGAACTTCGTCACAATAAACATTGCGCAAATGCGTGCCTTCTGGTGTGGCACCAGTATTCTGCATGGGTCCCCTAACCTGGTAGACGACCTTCGACTTCGATACCTACCAAAGCCTGGCCCGTGAGCAGGCTTGCCATGAAGGTCACCCGTAGGGCCCAAATATTGTTTCTTGTTATTGTTCTTAGCGTGGTACTCACAAACTCACAGCTTTGCTAGCAATGGTAGAAAACACTATACAGAACATGGAGTTAAGTTTTCCCGGCAATGAGGCGATTCAATGCCGCCTCGCGTCGGTCCTGCCTCATACAAAATCCTTCGCGGCCATGCCTCAGCGCAAGCCGTCCACTCCATGTGCTCGCTACCCACGGTCACCTAAGGTTGCGTAACGGTCTCTGTCGGCACCGGGTCATAAAAAGCCATGGTTGGAATAACAAATGTACAGCTGCTGAAGATCTCGATTGTCACCAGATTCCCGTGCATTTTCACGCGCGGCCAGCCATGCGCTGGGACACGGGTGCTAAGGATATCCACTCGATGCGCATGATTGGTGCTTGTGAACTTGCGAAGAATGCTAGATGATTTAGTAGACCGGTAGCTGCGAAATCCCCTTTCAGAGTCATAAAAATGCTACAATTATTATTTTGGGCCCATGACAGATTAACCGGGACGCCGCACATTCAACGAGAGACCCACTCTTCGTTGTCTTGTATTGGCTGTACTTAGTGGCGGGAGCAAGTTATTGCCAAGTGAGCTGAGGTTTACCGGACTTCCATATCTGGTCTCCCATCGGCTTTTGCGGCTATGCCCTGTTATGCCGTCACGTTGACTTACTCAGATCTTGTTGATCATTTCAGTTTGATGCAGACTCGCGTGGCAGACCCAAGGCAGACCCGAACCCGATGTCCGCAAAACGACCACCTGACCATATCCGAAAGTCGGAGGATGCCTTGGAGCAAAATATTAGGGGGCGCAGAAGGGTCGACAATCTCCCCCCTTACGGCTGGCTAATCCCCTACGCAGGATTGGTTGAAAGGAGCGAGGTAGCAAAAGGATGGTAATCGAAGATAGTGAAAAAGGTTCCGAAGATCTTCATCTAAGGCACTTCTAAACATTGCAAATAGAAAACCAGAACGATTAGGACGGATTTCAGGGTTTATGATAAAGTCCTACATCTGGGATCTCCTGTGAACGTCTGCCAATCGACCCACACGAGCACAAATTGCGGGTGTTTTTTCGGGAGTAGAGTGAATGTAGGTTGGGTATTTCTTCAAGGCCGGAAGTTAAGATTTGTAAATTCTACGGATGTCACATTCGAATAACAAAGTTGTGGCATGCTGAGCTCCCGGAGGCTCTAGGTCTTCGCAAGGACGGCCGTTCAGGCTAAGCATGCATGACACCCTTCCTAGTCGAGAACTCAGTAAGCACACCGACGACATACAACCCCGTCCGATCGGGTTTTCGATCGCAAAGAATAATTGGGTGGTGGTGGATGACGCTCACTGCTAGGGGTATATGTACGTGTTTTTGGTCACGCCCATGGGGAAGCGGACACTGGACTTCCACTATCTGTGATCCATGGTCGTTGACTGGCAAGGAAAGCCTAAAAATCCTGCGCAACAAGGGCACTCCAATACTGTTGATTGTCTCCAACTGACAACGAGAATGCCTTCACCATGTATCAACACACCGCCGGGCTGGGGCTCTAACTAGGAGGATATATCGCCTCAAGACCAAAGACTCTGGGTGAGTACTGGTACTGTGACCATATGTGGAGTATGGAGGCAAAAAGCTGAAGCTTCATAATCACACCGTATTGTACTGTTTTGGGCAAAAGTTTGAAGGTAATGAAGCATGATCCGTGGCTAGTTATTATTCCCTCGCTGACTTATGTCCTAGATCCGCTCGAGGTTTGTGGTTGTAAACGAAAGACTTTAGGTTCTAACTTTGTACAAGTCCATCCCAAAACGGGATGCTGAGTCAGCACATATGGAATGGCAAGCTGCAGTGAATAGAGGTGGACAACGACAACGACGATCTTCATTCTTTAGAACTTCATGGCCTCAACCTCAGATGACAGGGACGAGTTTCTGCACCACATAGCTATCAAACTTTCACGCGCACTGAATACCATAAATCCAAACGACCTTCTGGCCGAACGAGTGATTGACATTGCCAAGACGAACTCAATAGCGGGCTTCACCACAGGTGCGTCAGAAGTTGTCTCTGTCATCTGCCTACTGAGGCGCCCACTACAGCTGCAAAATCTTTTGGCAAGTTCAAGGATTCTTTCTTGTCGGAACTTCATACAGAGATTTTGTCGCATGACAAACAGGCGGCAAATGGCACGGCCGCCCAACCTGTTCAGGGCATTACGGTTGTCGATAGTGATGTACTGGAACCACCTCCCGTTCGCCAAGGAGGTCTACAGCGACTGGATACTGTAGGTTTATGTGTTTTGTTCATAAACTTTTGGTCTGAACATTCCTCAGCAACATACCTTCAAAAAGCCAGCTGTGAGGCCTCTTGAACCACCAACTCCTCGAACATCAATTCTAGGCCTGGACAGGTTAGCAAAAGAGAAGAGGGCTGCGCAGGCGCAAGAGAATGGAGGTGAATCTAGTCGTAAGCGGCTTAGAACGGAGAGGGATGACGAACCTATCTTCAAAGGTGAATTCTAGTCAGGCTTCCATGAGTCATGCCGCTGAGACTTTTCTTCAGTTCCTTCCCTTCCTGCTTCTAGATCGACTGCACGCCACCGAGGCGAAGAGACGCCTTCACACCCAGGAGGCATATCAGAAACGGCCAGGAAACGTTTAGAAGAGCATCGGAGGAACAAGGAAAAGCAACGAGGTGTGTCTCTTGCAATAAAGGACTTAGTGATATAACTAAGCATTGAATTAGAGGGTATAACTGCCGTGAATGAGCAGCGTAGGAACGGTCCCAGAGGCCTTGACGACTTTCAAATTCGTTCGAACCGCGATCGTGATCGAGGCTGGAGTGGTAGAAGGGAGAGTCAAGACAGACGAGGAATGGCATGGGATGCAACTCCTCAATCTGTTCGCGAGGCCCCCAGTATACGAGTACCGAATGTTGGATGGGATTCGACACCACGAGACGCCAGGGGTCAGGACGGTTCTGGGTGGGGAGCAGCGAAGAATAAAAGGTGGGATGCGCCAACGCCCAGAGCAGGAAGGGATGGGAGCCCGGAAGGAGATGGTGGTACTGGTTTCGATTTCAGGGAATGGGAGGAGGAGCAGGTGAGGTTGGATCGAGACTGGTACACCGGTGCAGAGGACGGAGGACTTGCTGGTGATGAAGAACACAACCCTCTTTCTCAGTATGAAGACCTGAGCATCAAAAAGCAGGCAGAGATTGCGATCAAGCAGACAGTCAGTTCATACATCATTTCTATTTCTCAGGTTCTCACATCTTCACAGAAAAAAATATCTGCAAGACAAGCTCAATATGTGAGTTACTCGAAACCAATGTCTACCGAGTCGTACTCATTATCTTCTCTAGAATGCGGACAACGACTTGTGGGAGGCTAATCGTATGGTTACTTCTGGTGTCGCCACTAGGAAAGCCATCGACTTGGACTTTGAAGACGAGTCAGAATCTACTGTGCATGTCATGGTCCACGACTTGAAGCCACCTTTCCTAGATGGTCGTACAGTCTATACCAAACAACTCGATCCCATTAATCCCATACGTGATCCTACAAGCGACATGGCTGTCTTCGCGAAGAAGGGTAGTGGTTTGGTGAAAGAGAAGCGCGAACAAGCAGAAAGGGCAAAAGCAGCGGCCAAGCTGGCCGCACTAGGAGGAACTTCTCTAGGAAATATCATGGGAGTGAAGGATGAGGAAGCTGAAGCTGAAGGTGTGTGCTGATTACATGTTTGGTTTCTGTCAGATTGGACATTCACATAGCATCTGTTTCCTTGTGGTTGCAGCGGAAGCGGATCGTAAGGCACAGGAGGCAAAGGCGAATGGGGAGAAGGAGAATTATAAGGGCGACTCAAAGTTTGCTGAGCACCTGAAGGCATCGACAGGCGTTAGTGCTTTCGCTAAGTCGAGGACTTTGAAGGAGCAGAGAGAGTATCTACCGGCTTTCGCGGTCCGAGAGGAGCTCATGAAAGTCATTCGAGAAAATCAAGGTATGCTAACTTTGCGCGTCGGACTCTCCATAGCTCATCCTTTGTTCAGTTATCATCGTCGTTGGTGAGACTGGTTCCGGAAAGACAACACAGCTTGCACAATTCTTGTACGAGGATGGATACTGTGGTTATGGTATTGTCGGCTGCACACAGCCGCGTCGTGTCGCTGCCATGTCCGTTGCCAAGCGTGTGAGCGAAGAGATGGAGGTTCGTCCTGCGTGTATTTTTTCAGGCTCTGCGATTGCTGATTACATTTTTGCATAGTGCAAGCTTGGTTCTACTGTCGGTTATGCTATCCGTTTCGAGGATTGCACTTCTGCGGAGACAAAGATCAAATGTAAGTGGTTCTATGGCTAGTCTTAATCTGATATTAATGTCGGGGTGTTCAGATATGACCGATGGTGTACTGCTCAGAGAGTCGCTAAATGAGGGTGATTTGGATCGTTATAGTGTCATCATTCTTGATGAGGCCCACGAACGGTCCTTGAGCACTGATGTCCTCATGGGCTTATTAAAGAAGAGTACGTCTTCGCTTATAGTCAAGAGAAAGGATATCTCAACCGTTGACTTTGTGTAGTCTTATCACGCCGAAGAGACCTCAAGCTTATTGTAACATCTGCTACTATGAACGCCGAGAAGGTAGGTTCTGCAGTCTTTTCCTTTTCCCCGGATGGCGCGGCTGACGCTTATCCCAGTTCTCATCATTTTACGGTAACGCACCGTGTTATACTATTCCTGGACGTACTTTCCCTGTCGAAATCTTCCACTCCAAATCGCCATGCGAGGATTATGTCGATAGTTCGGTCAAGCAGGTTCTTCAGATACATTTGTCACTACCGCCTGGCGATATTCTTGTTTTCATGACCGGTCAAGAAGATATCGAAATTACTTGCCAAGTCGTTGAAGGTAAGTGACTAAATTTATATTGCCGACTACTTGCTTAAAATGTTTAACTTCAGAGCGTCTGTCCCAGTTGGATGAACCCTCACCACTCGCGGTTTTGCCTATATATTCGCAGATGCCAGCCGACTTGCAAGCTAGGATCTTTGAACCGACTGCTGATGGACGGCGGAAGGTTATTGTAGCTACCAACATCGCCGAAACATCACTGACTGGTATGTCGGTTGTTCATCTTTTCAAAATATCCGGACTTACAGTCGTTATAGTCGATGGTATTCTCTATGTCGTTGATGCAGGGTACTCGAAATTAAAAGTGTACAATCCCAAGGTTGGTATGGACGCCCTTCAGATCACACCCATCAGTCAGGCGAATGCTGGGCAACGGACTGGTCGTGCAGGACGTACAGGTAGCGGGTAAGTACTTATCAACGTAGTGTGGTCTCAAACACTAACTTGGGCCTTACAGCTTCTGCTACCGTCTCTATACTGAGGTAGCATACAGGAATGACATGTTTGAGAACACGATACCCGAAATTCAGAGAACGAATTTGGCAAACACGGTGTTGCTACTAAAGTCTCTGGGAGTCAAGAATCTACTGGAGTTTGATTTCATGGACCCTCCGCCTCAGGTAAGCCCTATTCTGAATACAATTCATACTTGAAGCTTGACTTCGTTTTAGGCAAACATTCTCAATTCTATGTATCAACTCTGGGTGCTTGGAGCTTTGGACAACGTTGGAGATTTGACCTCTGTCGGCAGGAAGATGTCAGAATTCCCGATGGAGCCGTCAATGGCGAAGATGTTGATTGCGTCTGTTGAATATAAGTGCTCGTCGGAGATGTTGACGATCGTCTCAATGCTTTCGGTACCTAGTGTTTTCTACAGACCGAAGGAGCGAATGGAAGAAGCCGACGCTGCTCGAGAGAAATTTAATGTTCCCGAGAGTGATCATCTCACATTGTTGAACGTCTTCAACCAGTGGAAGAGCCATGGGTATGTGGTTATACTTTCGGGCACGTCCTTTCAGCTGATCACACGTTCCACGCAGGTACCGCGACGATTGGGCAATGAGGCACTTCTTACATCCCAAGTTATTGAGGAAGGCACGGGAAGTGCGCGCCCAGCTTGAGGACATCATGAAGTTCCAGAAAATGGACATGATCTCTGGTGGAACCGACTTCGATATCATTCGGTGCGTGAAACGAGAGAATAGTTATGACGTTGTCTGTATTCATGAATCATTTTCTACAGGAAAGCAATCACTGCAGGTTACTTCCATCAAGCAGCGAGGGTGAAAGGAATTGGCGAATTTGTGAACATCCGTTCTGGACTTCCCACACATCTACACCCAACGAGTGCTCTATATGGACTTGGATGTAAGATCTCAACTGTCGCCAGGTCGAGATTGACTGATCTTTCTACTCTAGATACGCCATCATATGTGATCTATCATGAGTTGATTCTGACATCAAAGGAGTATATGACGCAGGTCACGGCAATTGACCCGTACTGGCTCGGTAAGTCGGTCCTACGCATGAGTTCTATAAATTAATATGCCGACATGTATGGCTTAGCGGAGCTTGGATCGGTGTTCTACTCGGTTAAGGAGAAGAACTTTGATGAGAGAGGGAATAGAAGGCAGGCGGATCGTGAATTTTCGAAGCGAGTTGAACTGGAAACGGAGATGGCCCGTCAGAGAGAGGAGTGAGTATCCCGTGCTTGACAACCAGGCATCTTTGTTGATTTCCCGCCAAATAGGAGTGCGAAACAAGCGGAAGAAAAGGCTGAAGCAGCTAAGGCGTCGAGCGGGAGCACCCCGAGGATTATTGTGCCGGGCACGCCTCGACATACTGGTATAGGTGCAGGGGCGCGGGTCACCGCAACACCGAGACGGAGAGTAGGAATTTGATTACGATAAAATTGTGTAGTAATAGAGGGCTAGTGGAGAGGCTAGTGATGTGGTTGTTATGTAACTGTTCTTGGAAGAGTGCCAAGTCGTGCTTCGCACTCGAACACCATAATGTTCTGAGTCTCCTTCAACATTGTTCTGCAACAATGACCACCACCTTTCCCCCAGAGCAACCCAATTTCAAATTTCAGCATGCGTCCCCACTCGACTCCCTTGTCCGCAAAACGTCGAAGCGTGCAAGGGCGGCCGTGCAATCAACAACATCGCACCAGTACCCCTTCTCTCTCATTGATTCATACTCTACAATGCGCACTTCGCAGGACGAAGACGAGGGCGAGCCGTACGGGGGCTATGTAGAAGAATTCCCGTTAACCCTACCGCGACATCCTTTAAGCCAGCAGCAATCCCCGACTTCACCCCTCCTCCATGGTCATTTCGCTCGCCAGTCTGTGGCAACCGTGTCCGGGTCGTATACCGATACAAGGACGTCTATGGACTCGAGGAATGCGTACCAGGAATTGGAGTACCGCTATCATGATGACGAGAGTATCTACTCACAAAATGATCCTCCCCCTCCTGCCATTCGTGACTCTTGGCGCTCCGGAGTGAGTTCCAGAAGCACTCGTCCTTATGACCCGGATATCCCCACTTCTTCAAAATTCCTGAATCACAATTCAAACCCTCAGCCGCCCGCTATGACCCTGGAACCACCAAGATCACAACAGTGGACGTCTGTTGTGCCAACTGTTGTTGTCTCATCGCCAGATGTAGATAACAGTGGTAACCGTTCCGGCAGAGCACCTGTGGTCAGGCCAATCACATCCAACTTTTCAAGACCTGTGCGGCCGTCGCAGCCGGACGCACCGCAACAAGTCACGGCGCCACCTCCACTGCCACCAAACTCGGACGAACAAAAGCGTCGAGTACTGGAAAGAAATGCCACCCGTGCCACTTCCCAGACCCCTCCACAAGAGAGCCAGCAACAGATGAAATTCTTCCACCGGTCAACACCGCCTGCTCCGAATCCGAATCCTTATCTTTCCATGACTGATAATCATACCCAGCAATTACGATACGAAGCCGCCAGACATATCCCCCCGGTAGATCCGCTGCCCAATCCATACGCAGAACGCGCAGCAATTCCACCTCTCCAGATCAACAGGCTTAACAAGCCTAATCCCGAACCCCACCTCCTGAACACCACATCCACCAGTCAACCCACTCGAAACCGAAGACCATCGCCACAGCCCTCTGATCAACACTCAGATCGACGACCTCCGCAACCATCATCTGTGCCGCAGTCCAACGGGAATCGGGACATGCGGTCACATCTCGCCCCTATCACCCTTCCCCGACATCCACCTACGAGGAGTGACTCACCTGCAAGTCTCTACTCCGCGTATTCGTATTACAATTATGAAGGTGCTGTGCCTTCACCCGTGGGTAGCGATGCGTCAGGCAGGTCTTCGAGAGCCTCACCCGTACTACAGCCTCCTACATCCCAGCCTCAAGGCTCGCAACACCTGCAACCCATACCTCCACAGAACGGCCAAACACGTTCAAGGATCCCTACCATGAGAAGCCCATCACCCATCGCCGCAGAGCCGCAGACGCCACAAGATTTCTTGCAGCTGGGCATTCAGAATCATGAAGCCAACCGGTTGGGAGAGGCGGCAATATACTTCGAGAAGAGTGCCAAGGAGAATGGTGGTTGTGGTGTTGGGATGCTCATGTGGGGTCTGACACTGAGGCATGGTTGGGGATGTGAGAAGAATGAAAAGGTTGGGTTTAAGTGGTTGAGAAAGGCAGCAGAGCATGCGGTTGTTGATTTGGAGAGCGCAAGAGGGGGCCAGGGTGTTGATGCGGGGCCTGTCCAGGTATTTTTCCTTCCCTACTATTATCGGGTACATGCATCGCTGACGGGTTGGATCACAGGAGGAGCTCGTGTTGGCCATCTATGAAGTTGGACAGTGCTTTTTCCATGGTTGGGGTGTCAGTAAGGACCAGAAGATGGCTGTGGTGAGTAACACCCTTTCTGGATGGAGTTAATTTCTTGATGTGTCTGTCTAGAGCTATTACACTGTAGCAGCCCGTCTAGGAGATCCAGACGCTCAGAATGATCTTGCTTTCTGTCTCGCAAATGGCAAGGGGTGTAAGAAAGACCGTAAAGAAGCGGCGAAATGGTACCGTGCCGCAGTGAGTATTCGGTATCTACCATACCTATTTTCTGGAGGCTGATAGCTTTCATCTTTAGGTTGCACAAGGCGTGAGCGACGTCGGTCTCGCCTGGATCTACAAGGAGAAATTCATGTGATCCAAATACCCTCCCTTCGCGTTGCCGGTGCCCATGCTTTCGTTGAACATTTGAACATTCATTCGAGATTAATTTATCTACCCAATACGTATACCCCCTTCCCCTGATGGATCATCTGGCATGTATACTACATAGCTCATACACTCACCGTATTCCCATTCCTTCCTCTGAGAAAATATGATGTCATGAATAAGATCTATATCATACGTGGGACCGCAGATTCGTAAACCTCGTGGGTGTGGATATTTCGATCACAAAAAACATTCTCATATCTGATTAGATCACAACACTGACAAGTTATATACAGTTGCCTACCATAGTATTTCCTTGACGCCTGGGAATGCCGGACAAATGGATTCTGAAACGCCTTCAGGCATTGTTCACATTCGCTCTGCTTGTGTTCGTGATCTCAATCGTGCTCTGGAGCGGGTCCACGGATACCGACTTTGAGAGCTCGTCAACATTCTCCAATGCAACAACGCAAGACTTCTACTGGGTCGACGTAAGTCCTAATACAGTGTTGAAGGCAGACCAAGTACTAAAAAGTGCCATAGGTTGAGCCTACACATGAACTTATCTGGCATCAATGTTACGCGCCTCTCCAGCGCGAATGCGCCCGCCTCCTCGTCCCCCTGAACCATCTCAACCAGTCCTCTGATAACCCAAGCCATGCAGCCATTGCGATTATCCGCAAGCCCTCTCCGTACGGGCCTTCGCACCCCCGCTACCGCGGCCCCATCCTCCTCAACCCAGGAGGTCCTGGCGGAAGTGGCGTCGGCTTGGTTTATGAACTAGGCGATCTACTCTCTGAGGCCCTTGGCCCTGAGTTCGATATTGTCAGTTTCGATCCCAGAGGGGTAGGATTTTCCACCCCCAAAGTTGATTTCTTTGGTGGAGTGCTCAATGGGGAGAGAGAGTTTTGGGGTTCCTTGGCGTTCGGTGTTATACGGGGTGGGCCGAATGAGAAGTTTCCTGAAGTTGAGGGAGAGAAGGGTAAGAGTGTGGAGGCGACGTGGGCGCATGCACTTGTGAGGAATAAGTTGGCTTTGGAGAATGCTGGAGAGTGGTTGGGTAATGTGAATACGGAGCAGACGGCGTATGATATGTTGAGCATTGTCAAGGCGCATGGAAGGGAGAAGTTGATGTATTGGGGATTTTCGTATGGAACCGTTCTAGGTTCGACGTTTGCTGCCCTCTTTCCGGTGAGTATTCGCTGTTAATTTCGCGGGAGTATGATCCTCATGACTTGACATACAGGATAAAGTTGAGAGACTTGTGCTAGATGGCGTCGTGGACGCCGAGAACTACTACGCAAGTACGTCGTTCTTGGTCTTGTTCTTCTGTTTCGTGCTGATAATAATATTTGTAGCATTATGGTCCAATAACCTTCTCGACACTCCCAAAACCCTCAATCGATTCTTCGAAATGTGCCATACCGCTGGTCCGTCCTCTTGCGCCTTCTGGGCACCCTCACCATCTCTCATATCAGCCAACCTCACACGGATCTACAAAGATATTATAACCAACCCTATCCCAGTCCGTACCCCCACGTCTTATGGCGTCCTCGACTACAACCACGTCCGTACCGGTATCTTTAGAGCTCTCTACGCTCCTTGGGCTACTTGGTCCCGCCTCGCACAGGCTCTGGCTAATCTAGGCGGACCTGATCGAGATGCAACGTTAATGTGGAACCTGACTGGACTTCCGACGTTCAGGTGCACTTCTTGTTCTATCCCTTGTGGCAATAAAGATCGTCGAGAGGTCGAGTTTGGTGCGACCCTTGAAGACGGGCTAACGGCGATTGCGTGTTCGGACGGATTGGATATTCCCGCTGATCTCGCTAGTGCGAAGAAGTATTTTGACGACTTGAGCCAAAAGTCAGAGTGGGCAGAGACGTGGGCAAATATCGGGTTAAGTTGTACGGGGTGGCCGAAGGTGAAGAAAGGGTTTCAGGGACCTGTGGAGGGGAAGACGAGTCATCCTATCTTGTTCATCGGGAATACTGCTGGTAGGTTGTACGCTCGTACTCGATTATAATACTAAGCTGACCTTGTGCTTCTGCGCATGTTCTCATGTTTTGTAGATCCGGTGACGCCATTAGCTCAGTGCGCACCCTTACTTTTGTACCTGCATGAAAGACAGTAACTAACATGTATGTGCCAACCACAGTGCAAGAACAATGTCGAAACGATTCCCCGGCTCCCGTGTTCTTACACAACTATCACCTGGTGTGCGTCCTCTTCCTCTCTCTGGTAACTTTCGTCTAGTGACAACACACATCAACTGCTCGTTGACTTGATACAGCATTGCTCTGCCAGCGGGCCATCGATCTGCACGCAGGCTATTATCAGAAAGTACTTCCTCTCTGGACAGCTCCCACCTGAGGGGGTCAAGTGTCCTGTGATCTCGTCGCCATTCTCCGATCCACCACCACATGATTCTATCGAGAGAACCAAGGCAGCAGCAGTTGCGGATGGGGATGAGGCCGTGTTTGGCTTGAGTTCCGAAGATGAAGACGTGAGCGAACAGAAGATGCGAGATGCAGTGGATAAGTTGAGTAGGGCTTGGAAGCCATTTAATAAAGCGTTTTTGTGACGTTGTCAACGTTATATTTGTATGGTTGCATTTTCTATTGGTAAAAAAATCTCTGACAGCGACACCGGCTGCTGAAAGTTTCACGTACATCCACAAATCATTTCATTAGATGCGATAGCGGACGCAGAGGGTACACTTCCGTCCATTGGTGTATTATACTACTCAGTCCACACTTGATCTCGCCCCGGAGAGGCCAAGAGAACCAGACTCTTATCTCTCTATCTCAATTCCCCTCGCTCGCTTCACGAGGCTCACCCGGGTCTGGACCACTAGCAGCGATCCACCATGAATTGACAAAGGAACAAGGTTCAACGAATTCAGCCCCACCTGAACCGAAGAATTTGTATTGTGTGACATACACTATGTACTCGAATATAAGATAGAAATAAATAACCGGGTATCATTAACAAAGCTGAATGTCCGTGTATATGTACCAACGCCACTCATTTCTCCTTCCTGGCCCGCAAACGCGGTACCCATTTTTGACCCTTGTCATCAACGATGTCGACTTCATACAGCTCATGTAGACGCTCTGCCCAAGCGACCCAATGGCTTTTCTTGATTTCGTTCCTATGAATAGGATAAGCTCCCAGTAGTTCACGAAGGCACGTTGGATTAGACGCACTCAGTTATAGGCCAGGAACATTTATCAACCTGGATTTGTTGGAGGGAGGTAAAGTTTGACAGGTCAAGTCCACCGATATACTTGAACTTTTCCTTCTCTGCACCGCGAGCGACGTCGGAGGTCTTAATGCGCAGAACTTCCAAAGGATGCTCGTCGCTGCTTGAGAAAAACTCTGCTACAGCGAACTGTGAGGTAAGGTAGTAGTGAGCCATCGTCGTACAACAAGGACAAATCCAAACATACCCCTGGTTTTTCGCTAGGGACTATGAATTCTTCAAGATTTGGACATATGTCGAAAACGCTGACTCCTGGCAAGAATCCGAGCTCCAGATAACGCAGCTTGTGCCCATGCTTTCGCAGGAAGGTAATAGCACCTTCGCTTTTGTCGAGAACAGGAAAACGGGCGCGTTGGATGTTGGGGAGTCTTGAGTAGATAGAACACATCAGTTAACGTCGGCCGATACGCAATTCGAACAAAAAGGCTTACTCCATGTGGCTGAGCAGTGATAAGAAGGTATTGTTGATCGAAGTGCACCCAATATTCTCTAGCTGCTGTAGCGCCTTCTTCTTCACTTTTGAGGGTTCGAAGTTGAATTTGGCAGAGGACGTAAAGTCGAGATTCTTCAACGCCGTGAACTTGTAGAAAATATCGGGTGACTTGGGCTGAGTCGGTCGATGTAGATGGATTGCAAGATCAACGAGGCGTGGTCCGGCTTTTTGGGCTAGCGTAGTTAGTGCTTGCCAGTCGAAGATGTCGTAGGACCCGACAGCATGGTACAAATTCCAGCCACAGTGACTTGTTGACACTCTTTCAAGGTTGGGAGTGTTGCACAGTAGTTTGTTCAAGTCTTGAGTGACCACGCTGTGGTGGTTCCTGCCAACGGTAATGAGTGTCTTGATCTGTTTGCCTATTTCTTTCTTGGTGGAGAGGAGGAGGACCAGCTTTTCGAGTTCGTTCTCGAGTGTAATGATTATGCAACGCCAGTAGAGAGGCATGACCAGTTCCTAGTTGTAAGACGTTGTATGAGCATGGCTGAAGGGGATCAAAGCGCATAGAGACTGACATAAAACTTTTTACAGACGCGTGCAAGACCTCGTCGATGTTTGGGTTCGTACGCCGTTTCAATGAGTTCAGGAAGATCAGGGTAATCGCTTTGTTCCAACTCGGGGAATCCTAAGGCATAGAAGAGGATGTTGGTCCAAGTGGAATCAGGCAAGGTTGTTAGCCAATTTTTTGCAGCTGCGGGCTTTGGGGAAGCACTCCTCTCGACTGAAAAAGCTGAATCGGGCTTCTTCACCACAGGCCGATCATCCCTGTAAGGAAAAGGATTTTTCAGATATCATCCTGTGCCAAGGGAGATACACGCACCCTGTCCAGTGCACGAGTTTCTTCAGTCTAGCACTGTTATTGACGGTCGTGTTGAAAGGACAGTTTGTGGAGCTCAGACCGTCTCTTAGGATGATCTTCTTGAGACTCGGAGTTCTGGATAAACGGTCGAACCAGTTTGGGTAGCCGTATTGTCCGGCGAAGGATACGACTTCCACTGACTGGCTTTTGCACACCGCGTCAATGAATTCGTCCAGTCGTGTCTCTGACGAGTACCAGTGCGTGGGCCAAGCAGGGAGGACAACTGTCGTCTAACAGGTGGAATGAACGTGATACCGGTGAGACCGCTACAAGCCTTTAAGGGAGGGCAGAGGATAGACGCACCAGCTTGTCCCATTTCTCGATATACTCGCAAGTCGCTTTAACCAACTGCTGAGCCTTCTGGTTCGGATTCCGATTATTGTTTCGATACAAGTCGTAAATGATCACCCTCGTCGGATGAACGAACGCAAACCCTTTACAAATCGCAGCAACATTATCACTCGAGTAAACCTCCAACGATAAACACAAATCTGTCAAGTTCTTCGCGCCCCTCAAAATAGTCAACAAGGAAGCACAGTAGCCGCTCTCGATCCGAAGTTTCTTTATGAGTCCAGCAAGAACTGGCGTGGACTCGATAGCGGATTCGAGCGCCTGTATTTGCGCCTTTGATCGCAACACTGCGACACTGTACAACAACGGGGTCGCTACGCGGAGCCAATCCTTGCAGACGAGGAGGTACGCCGATGTCGTCTGATTGTAATTTGAGAAAGGTGATCGCCCACTCGTGCACGCAAATGAGTCATCAGGAACTTGGAGTGCAGGGGCTAGGATTTCTTTGAGGAGTTCGTCTGGAAGGAAGGAATACATTGTGAACGAAATGTGGGTGGGTGGGTCATGTTGCTCGTGGAGTATTCTATATATAATGGACCGGAGGAGGTGATGGGAACAAATCTCAACACGTTTTTTGTCCAATTGATTCGCATCTGGCGGCATGTCGGGGCCGCGAGCAACCAGGCCCCGCCGCGGCGGGACATCGCAATCGGGCACAGGCGGGGTTGAGTCAATCGCATTGCTTCTGCCCCTGACAATGGCATCTAAAAAACAGTGGATTCCAAAGCAATTATACAACGGGTATAACAGTGTAGTAATAAGTAGAGAAAACAGATACAGGAGTGATCTATGAGCAATATTACAGTGTGGAAGTCGAATAAAAATATTGTGCCAAACACCCAGGCGGGGGATGTTCGAAGGTTCCCATGTGATATAACAAAGTAATAGCGTTGTCCATGTTGTGTAGCTCCGGCACATGGGAAAAAATCCGAATCATGGTTCATCGTTGGTTCCGTCTCCGTGAGCTGCGAGTCATGTTACGTGCAGTCTCGAACCGCTCGCGTATTTGCGCGTATCCTTCACGGTCAACGCGGTGAATGTAATAGGAACCGCTGTTGTTTCCCCACGAAACGCTGCCAGAACGATACGAGCGTTCTGTCACCTCAAAGATGGCACTGATGTCGTCGACCTGGAGGAACCATCTGAGCGAGATGTGTCGGGAGTGTGAGAAATTATCTTACGTTGCGTTCTGTCATACGTGCATTCAGGGAGCTCACGAAAGGGGCTAGAGAAATGACGATGGCGCCTTCTTTGAGGTCCAAAAATTTGGGTTTGAGCGTTTCATTCACTGACAATTGACGTCAGGACCGGGGGACAAAAATACACCAGGGTGGTACTCACAGCTCTCCTCGAAGACTTTGTTATCAACGAGGACAACGTCTGCTTTTGCCATGAGCTCATCGACTCGCTTGCTTTTAAGCATATCCCCCTCTTCCAATTCCATCTGGCCAATAGTGACGCCCCACATCCTCGCTCGGATTTTGATCTGCTCGGCCATATCCCTCGCCACGCGAGCTGGTTGAGGCATAAGCTCGATACCATAAGCCGTGCATCCAGTTTGCAGTGCGGCCTGCACCACGACATTCGCAACACCACTGCCAAGGTCGAGGAATAAGGAATCCTCGCGCAATTGTGTCAGGCGGATAATCTCGTGAGAGAGGACCGGCATGAGTTCTCCATAAACGGTACTCGAGAAGGCTTCGTATTTCTTGAGGGTTTTCACATTAGGTCCGACTGCACGTTGATAGTTCTCATCGATGATTCGCATGAGAACCTTATATGGTAGTCCTGGTTCTGTCCATGTCTCAACTACGTCCATTAATGGATTTGGTAGGAGTTGGGCCGAATCCGGCGATGTCGGATACTTGATATTTCGCAGTATAGTGTTAATTTTACCCAAAGAACGGACGAAGAGAGGTCCGTCTTGTAAGTTAATGGCACGCCTGAGGGCACGGAGCAAGGGAATGTGGTCTTTGGACTGAATATCATTTTCACAAGATTGGGGATCGGGGAAGGGATCGGCTGGCAGGCATTCTTCGCTGTTGGCAGATATAGTCGATGTTCGAGAGATGGGTGGTGAGGGCGAAGGGGAGGGCGAGGGTGGGGGCGAGTCGACGTCGGCGAAAGACTCATTAGGGAGGGGACCAAGAAGAGCCTGTTGTTCTGGCGTTAGATAGACTATGGTAACGTGAGCAAATGCAGATAGCATGAACAAAGAGGACTAACACTGAACAATCGTCAAGAGGGACTTTTCTAGATCCATAATTGGATTGTAGTGGTCCTTGTCCTTTGGTGCGAGGAGGATGAACCTATAGCACAGTTGAACATTCCGTACGAAGGCATCCCAACTCAAGATGCGACCGACCTTTCTTTTGCGCCTGAGTTGGGATACTCGAGCTCCGCTATGGGATAGTTTTCGGGATGTGGTTCCCAGGATTTGTCCTCGGGATCGTTCAGGTTCTTGAAGTCTAGACAGCGTCAGCGAAAGCACGATATCACGACGAGAAACACGCACATGCTTTGTAAGATTTCATTAACCGTTTGACGATGACCTCTGAGCTAAGAAATCTGTCGCCCGGATCGCCGTCCTCGTCAATGCGCCAGCGGCGCTGGAAGAGGGAGGCATCAGAGTCCAGGCCGGGGAAAAGTGATGTCGAACGCGATCTATCGCTGCGGTATATGGGTTCAGGAGAAGGAGCCAGAATGCTCTGATGACTTTGTGCACGCGACTGGACGCGTGTAGAGGTTGACGGGGATGGGGAACGTTTTCGCGGTTTCTTCCTAGGACGACCGCGCGGTCGCTTTGGCTCACGTGGATTTGGCGCCGCTTGAGACGAATCCGAGTTTATGAGCTTCCGTTTCTTCTTGGTTGAGGTGGGGGGTTCTGAGAGGGGAGAGGAGAAAGGTGGGGAAGACGCTGGGCGGGCGAGAGGAGAGCTGCGGACGGGAGTTGTCGTGGTGCTGCTGCCATGAATGGATGGAGAAGGCCTGTGCCGTGTTTTTACAATGACCTGGGAGAGGGAGGAGGTAGGGATGGGGGAGGAGAAGAACGAAAAGTCTGTTGAGGAGGAAAGCATTGGTGATTAAACAAACTACTCAACCCACATTTATGCCCTGTCACAGTGGCTGTGCTCCTCTTTATTCCCATTCCTCCCTTCATTCTCTCCCCTCCAGCACAACATTACATTATTATACGCCCACAATCAACTCACTATTCCAACTCTTTGTCTCCCCCGCCCTGTAAAATTCAATATTTTATCGAGGATCTGGACAGATAGGAATCTGTTTGTGCATGATTGGCTGCAGTGTGTGTGTCAAACAAATTGCAGGCTAGTTATGCAGGGAAGCTCGATGGAATGATCGCATCTTGCTTCTTGCCGACTGGATCGCGGCGGTTGGCTGCGTTGGTGAAGAGAGCTGTGAAAGGTATGTCATACTCGCGATAACATAGTATAACCAATGACAGTCCTTGCAAGTGTTTAATACTTATTGTATCTGATCAGTGATGGGTGCTTCGCTCTCCCACGTGCACCACCATGTGCGTGTGCTCCTTGCCCGCGCCGTTCTCCGCATCCTCTGCCTGTTTTCTTCACCTGTCCGCCGTCTTGTCAACCGTCTCGCCGTTTCTCCGGGAATCCCCATATCGCTCCCGTCCCATTCTTATTGGATAAATCCTGCATCCCCGATTGCCAAACAGGGCTCCGGCCCCAACGACCCCATACCCGATTACGCCGACATTGTCATTATCGGAAGTGGGATCACCGGGACCTCCATTGCAAGAACCATTCTCGACCACGATGCAAAGATCACTGGCACAAAACGACCCCTCAAGGTCGTTATGCTCGAGGCCAGAGACGCATGCTCAGGTGCTACCGGACGGTAGGTCCGCCGAATACTCTCACGGCCCCAGCACTCATTAATATCATTAATGACATTGATATTCCTGTAGGAATGGTGGTCATATTACGCCTGTCCTCTATCAGGACTATGCCCAGCTCAAGAAGCAACATGGGGCACAGATTGCCGCCCAGATTATCCGCTTTCGTCTATCACACCTAACCGAGCTGTTACATGTTGCAACCGAGGAAGACTTGCTCAATGAATCCCAATGTCGCAGGACACTCTCTTACGATGTCTATCAGGATACAAATTTGTACCGCTACGCCAAGGATTTACTTCACACTTACATTCAGGATCTCCCTAATGAGGGTGCTGACTTCCGTATTATTGAAGACGCTGAAATGCTTGCAGTAAGTCGCCTGTAAATCATAATCCAGTTACCAATTGTATTATTGGATAGGATCTCCAGCTAGTACCATCTGTCGTTGGTTGCCTTGCAACAAGCGGTGGCGCAATTCACCCCTATCGGCTCGTCACTGGTATCCTTACTCGGCTTTTACGTTCTTACCCTTCAAGGTAATTGTCATCCTTCACTGCGGTTATGCTGTCCTGACCGCGTATTTCCAGTTTCCACATTTTTACACACACCCCTTGTACCAACATTCTAGCATCTACCTCGGCCCACGAGTCTCTTTATACAATCTGTACACCAAAGGGCAACATCCGCGCCCGACATGTCATACACGCTACTAACGCTTGGGCGTCTCACCTCCTTCCTGGCATGCGTACCAAGATTTTCCCTGCAAGGGCCGTTATGACAGCTCAGCTCCCTCGGCCTGGTCTTGGAAAGACCAAATCTGATTGGCGAGGCATGCGCTCCTTCGTCCTCTATCCCAGCTCATCGTTCGGTTGTTTTGATTATCTGACCCAGCAGTTACCTGCACCAGATGAGCAGACACCCGCAGCATACCCACCTTCATCGGCGGAATTGATGCTTGGGGGCGGGTTCATGAAACACAATGCGTACCTTACAGAGATTGGGAATGCAGATGATAGTGATTGGAATCAGAAAGTCGCAGACTACTTATCTGATGCGATGGGTGACTACTTCCGAGTAGGCGAGAATGACGAGAGGGAGAAAGTGATTGCGAAATGGAGCGGTATTTTGGCTGTATCGGCGGACGAGCGGCCGTGGGTAGGCAGAGTGCCAGAAAGCATATCTCTTAGAGGCCCTGTTGGCAAGTACAGAACAGATAAATTCGAGCCTTCCCCAGAGACGATAGACTCTCCCTTGGACGAGGGCGAGGGAAGTATATCACTTGCGCCACCCGGAGAATGGATAGCTGCTGGCTATTCTGGGGAAGGAATGGTGCATGCCTGGATGAGTGGCAAAGCAGTCGCACAGATGGTTCTTGAGCTTGACAGGGACATGGAATGGTTTCCTGATGTGTTCAGGATTACGCAAGAACGGTATAAGGAAGCGAACGTGGAGGAGATGCTTATGCTGGCTATGTTGGCAAGTATGTAGTATGTATCACAGAAATAGGCATGGTTGGACGTGGGAAGATTTGAATTTATTTTGATTGTGGCTTCGTGATTGCAACAGATTTGCCTTTTGGTCGCTGTTGCCAGCATCCTCCCTCCCACAAACATCCCGTATCTTTCCCGTGTTCGTTCCCGACACCCTCCAGCACCCGGTGGTGAGCGCAGTGTGCACCATATGTCCCCCGTGCTGATTTCACCCAAGACGCAGAACACGTAGGGCTGTTGGCTCCGCTGCTTCACCCCCTTCACGTCCCAACCAGTCCATGGCTGTTCTCCTTTCCTCAGACTGGAAATACCCTAGAACAGACCAGGAAATGGACGTTCCTTCTTCAAACTCTTCACGACAACGGTCTTCACCCGCCAATGACCACCCCACTTCCACCCAGGTTGCCAATTCCCATCACCTCCATATCCAACAGCAGTCCCACGTCCAACAGCACCAGCAGTCCCCCTACACCTTCCCGCTCCAACAACAGCCTCAAGGCAGCTGGACGCCCTCAATAACGGCTGCTCCATTTTACCCGTCTTTCTTCCAGAATCAACAGCAGCCAGGCCAGCCCTACCCCAACCAACTCCCGCCCCAGGCTGCTTACTTTGATCCTGCCAATGCCCAACTCGCGCAATGGGCGTACCAACAGATGATGTTTAATGCGCAGCACGGCTTTTCCCAAATGGCCCCCCAGCGTACCGCTTCCAATGCCTCAGCGCCTGGTGACTACTTCCCTCAGAACTCGATACCGGGCCCTTTCAACCCTTTCCCCAGCGGTACCCCTCCGCCCCATGCCCAACGCCCTGGCGGAGCCGATCATCAGCAACAAGGGCCGCAAAATGGCCAGTATACCGGCTTTCATCCTTATCGACGACCCAATCGACAGCAGAGTTCGCACACCCAAGACAGCAACAATGATTGGCGTCCAAGCATTGGTCACATCCCTCAGCCCCCTTATGCACGGCCAGAAGCTTCTAACTCAACCTCCTCCGTTAATTCCTCAAGCAGTCAGAGACAGCGCACCAACAGTAATCAGAGCGGTCACAGCGGCCATAATGTGCCGTCGGCCAATTCTATTTCGCGCAGCCGGAACAACGGTTCCCCGAACCCATCAGCATCAAGCTCTACTCGAAGCACTCCCTCACCAGCTGCCTCTTCTGCCCCCTCCAAGGCCAACACGCCCCGCGTACCGCACAATCGTAATGGGTCGTCATCATCGACTTCGACATCAGCTTCTTCACGGCCCTCCATGTTATCTCAACCATCTCCGACTACCGCCACTTCTACCACATCCTCGCCTGCCACATCAGCTAGCACCCCCCGTGTCGCTCGCCCTTCCCCCCTCTCTCAGGGAAACTTTACTGCTTCCGAGAAGAGAATGTCACGGGATGATAGTGACCTGGCTACCATGCTTGAATCCTCCTCCAAGGCCTCATCCGGTATGAGCCGCGGAGGGTTGAAGGGAAGACTCCGTCGTGCTCTCTCTTTCAATGCTCTTAAAGAGGAGGAAGGCGACGATGACGAGTCTATTAAGGCATCCAACTTCAACTCGGGAAAATCTAAGGGCAAGGAATCCTTGACTATCAATTCATCGGTGGCTCGTCCAGAAACGGCAGGTGGCGTCCGCAGTCCTGACAGTGGACTTGATGACGGAGAATCTACCGCTACTGTCCAGACGAAGAAAAAGGGTCGTGCGGCTTCCCTGTTCAATTCTAGGCTCAATGCTAGCACCGACAATATTTCGTTGTCTTCGACGGTTAGTAGTGCTAGCGTCATGATTCGGAAGCTCGGCTCCATGGGCAAGCTGGTGGTCAGAAGGAATTCTTTGGCTGGTATCACGTCCATCTTCAAGGATAAAAATAAAGATGGAGACAAGGGGAAGAAGAAGGAAAAGAAGAGTGCAAAAACAGTTGCTCTTCAGGCGGAGGTGTCGCACGTTTATGCTGAATTGGATAGGGGTAGTACCGATCGGAGTACGGGAACGGATACGAATGGGCTTAGTCCGGCGGCTCAGTTAGCCCGGCAGCATACCCTCAAGACTAAAGCTGAGGCTGCAGCAAAGGCCAAGGCTCAGCAGGATAAAGCTCAGCAGGAGGCGCAAGATGCCGCGGCCGCCGCTAGTACAGGCAACGTGGCGAATGGTGGTGGTTCTAACGCTGGTGTTCCGACATGGGATAAAAATACGACCACGCGAGCTGGTTCTGCGTCACCAGTCAAGCGGTCCGGAGGCGTCAGGGTGAATGAAGATGGGACTCGAGTGATTATTGAAGAAGAGGATGATGACAGTGATGATGGTCATTATGACCCCCAACAAGCTAACTCGTCGTACAATATGGACGGTTGGGACGATGATGATGATTGGGAAGTTCCAGAGACTGATGAGGATGTGACAATTCGGGTTGGGATGGGTAAGGCAACGATTAACAATGAGGAACAAGAGGACGTTGAGCCGTGGGCAGTGGACGCCCGACGTAGTGTTGAGCGGACGCAACGGCCCATAAAGGGGATCCTCAAAAGTATGTCTTTTATGTATACTCCTGTACCCGAATTCCTCCTGACTAGTTGCTCAGATGCTGGTTTATATGACCAGTCACAGTACACCATCGATCAACCCTCACCTGCCCGCGTCCGGTCTAATTCATACAACTCGCATCCTGGTCAGGCTGAGCTCGGACCTTTGGCTCGCATCCCTTCACCAGACCCTGACCACATTGACGGTCTCCATCGGCACAACTCCCATTCCTCCGGCCATAATAACTCAGCGTCGGCGCCCTTGATTCCCCCTCTCAAATTTGATTCCTCTTCTCCAATTACTTCTACCTTTAATACGAACACGAAAGAGCTCCCTGATCCCCCTTCCCATTCTCCTCATAATTCTGAAAGGCCAAGTTCAATATTCCAACATCCTCAACTCAACTCTTCTGCGCCTGCATTATCAATGGTTTCCTCTTCAGCGCCGACATTGACGCATAGATCAGCGACTACTCCTAGCAAAAAATTGGCATTTGCCACGAGTCTGTCCGTTTACGATACATTCTCTTCGGCTGTTTATGACCGCAGGAGTGAGCCTGCTACCTGGAGCCGACTTACACCAGCTCTGGCGCAGAGGATCAAGGAGGAACTGAACTCTTACAAAATGGAGGAAATGGAGGTGCACGCCGCTAGTCGGTATCAGTAAGTCTTCAAATATTTGCTCCTTTTTTTCATCCATACTGAAACACCTTTGCAGCACCCAATTTTTCGTCTAATTAACCTCCGACGATTTCTTTTGGATTTGCTATCATAACGCCCCGCATCAATTCTTTATATATCCCCAAGCATTGTTGCCATTCCTCTGATCTAACGCCTATTCCTGCAAGATATCCCTCCCCACTTATTCCCGTATCTTTCACCCTCTTCGGAACCACTTCATCTCAACCCACTTTAGCACTACAAGATATACCCCATCCTTGTACTGTGACACACGATCAGCGTTGGTGGTAGTATCTCCTCGCTACATGCGTGTTGTCGATCGGCGCGCATCTGGCGTGCTGCAGAACTGTAACCCCTTACATCACACCCTTCCCCAATGACTGGACGGACAATAAAGCATACTGTTCTCTACTTACGTTCGTTTGATGTTTTCTGTCTTTTCACGTTTTTCTCGGCTGACTGGTAAAAAAGCAATCCCCCAATGTTTCATATCCCCCAATGCTTCCCAAGCAGCAATTCAATTTGTTATTTGCAGTTTTGTCGTTCTTTTTTTCCCTTCCATTACTTGGCTCTTTTGGTTTCTTTTTCTTCCTCAAGGTGGTGTGTATATATGGTATGGAGGATGAGCTAAATTCCGTCGTTACCATGTGTACAGAGTGGTTCTCTAATAGCACTATATAAACATAATTTCTGATAAACGAACAAGGGCCCGAAATTACTTAGCGACGGAGGTGACGGATTGACACTCCTGCATTCTAGAGCGCAGATTTTTTCAAGACCGAGTGGGAGTGGACCTGAGCTAATTGTCGGCGGTCGCTCGCAAGAACAATGGGTTGCTTATGTAACGACTACTTGTGTTGGTTGAAGCCCCAATGCCCTTGTATGCCTTTGTTCTCCCAGCACGCTCATCGCGTAATTAATTGTATCCTTGAAGTCTATAAAATCCTGAACGCAATGAACTGTGGCCTCTATCGCTCGACTGTGTCCTGCGCCCCCGTCTTGTCTTATTGTTCTTATAATTCGGAGTCGCTAGTCGTCTTCCTGGATCGCCCTCCTTTCTTTCAAGTTCACAATTAGAACGCTTTTCACTCTCTAGATCCATTCTTTTAAACCTTTGAACGACCCACCCGCCCTCGCTCTTCGAAATGATTGCTGGAATCTCGAAAGCCATTACCCTTTATCTCGCGCCTGTCCTGGCCCTGACTGCTACACTCCTCTCCCTCTTTGCGTTTTTGGCTCCGACTATCCTCCTCAATGATCGTGTGGCACTCCTGACTGTCGGACCATCCACGATCTTAGTTCAACCCGGACCCGGCCAGAACGTTGATGGGCCCAGTATATTTTTAGGATCTTTGGGTATGTGATTGTTGAGTTGACTTTATAGCCAGGGGATGAACTTACAGATATTGTAGGCTCTTGTGCGCGTACTGATAACAAAGCGCCG
Source organism: Macrolepiota fuliginosa MF-IS2 (assembly GCA_015584085.1). Taxonomy (NCBI): domain Eukaryota; kingdom Fungi; phylum Basidiomycota; class Agaricomycetes; order Agaricales; family Agaricaceae; genus Macrolepiota; species Macrolepiota fuliginosa. The sequence goes on along the minus strand of MU151148.1, from coordinate 7,312 downwards.
CTTAATTGTACTCTGCCTAGTGTGTCCCCTCAATATGGTGAGTGTTTTACTGGGTCTAGATAAGCTTGTAGATTGAAAGTAACATCATCGCGTAGATCTTTCGTCGCTGCCTAAAAATGCTCCGACTTCCCTGCTGTATGCCCCTTCTGCATCGACGCCTGTCTTCATTTCGGTCGCGCTTGCATTGGATGTTGCCTTTCTCATAACCTTCACCATGATCTCTTTTCGTCACAAGATGGGAAAAGCTGGCACTTCCTTGGAGACTCCCATGCTCCAAAATGTCTCTGCAGGAATAGGTTTTATGGGATTCATGATTGGTGAGTCGCTATCATATTCACGATCACCTAATGAGGGGCTAAACATCAAACTGCGTACCTTAGGATTGACCTCCTTCCTCATCCTTCGTATGTGGTTTGGCAAGGCCGTCCAGGACTTCAACACGAGCATTCAAGCTCAGGGAAGCCAGGGCCCTAAGCTTATTGCTGACGTCGGCAATGCCTTCACGAGTACGCAATATTCTACTATCAAAATTCGTGATCATGGAGAACTGACTCTTTGACAGTGGTTTGGGTAGCTCATGCATTCTGGACCGTACCAGTAATGATTTCGCTCACTAAGCACCATGTCAAGTCGAGCAAAGCTTAAACTTATGATCTCTTCACACTTGCATTGGGACCTTTGGACATTTTGTAGCTTAATCAGAGTTAATCTCGACCCGTTGTCATTATAGGATGTATCCTTTCAACTTGAACTTTTACTTTGTCTGAGCGATTGACCATAAATGAGTGTCCTGACTACAGGAGACAATTACCAGTAGTGTTTGAAAATACAACAGGTGCTGGAACTGGCGTTTCCTTCACTACAATGACACAAGATCACGGACAGCTGGAACGTCAAGCCGTGTTATGGGAGAGCCAGATCGTGTATTAATTTGATTGGTAGCTTATCCAGTAACTCGAAATCTACCCTTTCACTCTAATCCTACTCTCGAATCCCTAAAAGCTCACCCTGGACGTGGCCAATTAATATTTTCATCCTCATGTCGTCGTCCACGCGTCATATCAATATATTCTCCCGGATACCGTTCGTCACCTGCCACCATTTCAGTACCACCACCTTTCAAACTATGAGTAACACTCACTTTTGTCAACAATACTGATCTCTGTATCGTCATCTTCCTCTTCTTCAGGGTCCCAGCGATCATTTAGCGGTCCGCGAGGGTTCTTCGCCTGATCAACAGCTAGATCCTTAAGTAACCGATTTACGGAATCGTCCTTTATTTCTTGCAGTGTCTTTTCCCTCTGTTTTTTGGCCCGCTCAAGCTCAGGGAGATATTCACTGCAACATGGATGAGATGATAATCTGATCGCCAAGAATCTCGATTGGTACATACCGCTCATATTCTTCTCGCGAAACATCAACCGCCTCAAAGAATTCCTTCACACCGTCACCAGTTACACTCGACACACCTACAGCCTACAAAACAGAATATCAGCGCCTCGCACCTGGCTTAGATATCAAGACATTTTACCTTGAGATTCTTGTAGAATTCGTCCAACACCAAGCTCATACTATTCATCAAACTGTTCATGTAGGTGGGCTCGCCCTCTGAATCTCTCGCACTCTCATGCGTTGCAAGGGCCGCTTGAAACTCTTCAAAGTCTGACATCCAATCCAATGCGAACTGATGTGGCTGCACATCGGTCTTGTTGAATACAAGGATAAAAGGCAACTTTGTCTTGTATAGGATACTGCATAAATGGAATCATACACATCAGTAATCAGCGCTATCAGAGTAACCCAAGACTCACCTGCAAGCGTACAGCATGTTCGACATAAAAGTAGCGGGTGCAGTCGTCCGAGGTGTGTCGATGACGTATGCCACGACGGTCGGTATCGAAGACGCTATTGCGTCCGTAATGATAGCGCCTGAAGCTGACCAGGTGAATATCTCGATCTGCCCCGGAGTATCTAGTATAACATAACTATAAGAAATCATATCAGTCAAGACGAGAAATAGTGGGCGAGATAGCAACGCACTCGACATCCTCAGCCCTCTTCTCTACCAACTCCAACACTTGGTCAAATTTCGTCGTAAATAAGTTCAGTGCTGTTAAAATCCCTCCGTTTGGGCCTAAGTTGTATCTGTTAGCCACAACCTCATAAGCCTGTTAGCTGTTGAAGATTAACAAGACAACTCACTGTTTCATAACCTCCGCATAGTTGACCGTATCTCGAATATCAATATTCGCTTCATATGGTACAAATGTCACTGCGGGATCGAGGTTCAAGATGTACGGTGGGTTTGGTGGGCTCTGCGAATGCAAGTACGAATTAATCCTTTGGACAAATGTTGATTTCCCTGCACCGGCCATGCCAATCGTGATTATACATGTCGGCTTTTTCTTATCTGTCGCTGACGTTAATGAGGGACCGTCGAGGGAATTTTGAGACGACATTGCTAAAAAGGGAAGACGCCTCGTTGAGTCTGAATGGATGGATCACGTGTAGGACAGCAGTTATTGGCTGCGTCGAAAGTTGTTCTCTACTCACAACCATGTCCAGACAAGACAAAGCTACTACAGAACGCAATTCCAAGACTCTCAGGGAACTTGTCAAACTACCGGAAAATAAGGTCTGCGCAGATTGCAAACGGAATGGTGCGCATTAACTGTCTAAGCACCGACTTGAGCCTGAATTTTGATGTTGCCAGATCCCCGATGGGCTTCTTGGAACATGTGAGGTTCCATGTAATCATCTATGGGTCTATCTAACGACATCCAACCAGTGGTGTATTCCTTTGCATTCGATGTTCTGGCATCCACCGTGGAATGGGAACGCACATCAGTAAAGTCAAGTCTGTAGATCTGGACATGTGGACGCCTGACCAGATGGGAGTGAGTATGTCTACCCCCATCTACCATACCCTCACTGACTCCGCAACAGTCGATACAAAAATGGGGCAACAGACGGGCCAACCTCTACTGGGAAGCTCATCTGAAGGCAGGACATATTCCGCCAGAACAGTCAGTGATTACCTCCATTTATCCAGCGTAAACTCACTCAACCTGGATCAACAGCAAAATGGAGTCCTTCATCCGTTCGAAATACGAGTCGCGAAGATGGGCAATGGACGGTCCGCCGCCGCCTGATCCCAGTGTGCTGGAGAGCAATTTAACTGCGGAGCTGCCACCAGTGCCGCCGCCTCAGGAGCAACCCCCTGCAACAGCGAGGTCTAGTCATACCCCTAGCAATAGCACCTCTTTGCGCAGCTCCGCGTTCACAACACGGCAACCTCAAACGCACCAGCTTCTTTCCTCTAACTTTAATAAACCCAATGCTACCCAGGCTCCCGTCCAGCCTGCCACGCAGCCTACTCAGCCCGCACAGCCTCCCCCTCCTCAGGATGACCTCTTCTCTCTTGACTTTCATGCTCCCCCACAAACCACTCCCTCCAATGTTGCTCAGCAACCCAAGAAAGACGTCAAACAGGACATCCTCTCACTATTCTCAGCCGCTCCTGGTAACTCCGTCCCCAACCCAATGAATCAGTTTGGTTCTGGTCTTTGGAACACGCCATCGCAGCCTCAACAGCCCGCACAACCGACAAGTATGATTGGGAGTACAGGAGCGGGTGCTTGGGGCACCAGCTCCGGTTGGGGACCAGCTGCAACAGCTCCTCCAGCACAACCAAACGTCTGGGGCACGGCCACCACCAACCCGCCTATCCACCAGGACAGCCTCTTCAATACCAATGATGTATGGGGAAATACCTCAACATCTACAGCTGGAACTGGGTTGTCAACTACCTCTCAAAAGAAGGACGATGTCTTTGGTGATATCTGGGGCTCGTTCAAGTGAAGTTGTTGAATTGCTTATTCCGATTACACGCGCTACACTTAGATAATCTTTAATCTTGTAGCCGCTCATGCCAATTTGAGATCCTAAGCAAGATGTGATAAATGGACTAAGCTCTCAATCCGAATCCAGTGTGAAATTTTCATACCTTCTCAATCAACTTTCTGGCAATTGGATGGAAGGAATCCTTTGCCTTGAGGAACTTCTCAATTGCAAGCTGCTCGTTGACCTTGTAGACAGATCGGAAGATTGGTCTGCAGAATTTCATACGACCCTTGATCACACCGCTTCCGTCATCACCAACGACCCAATCCACTGCTTCGACTGCATATTTCTTAGCAACTGGGGAGGTAGGATCTACCAATGCAACCCCATAGAAACGCAGTCGTATCTCAGCATTGGATGTCTGAGATAACCCGTATAAGGATGCAAGGTGAGAGATCAGGTCGGAAGGCAGAGATGGATAAGATTGAAGCTTCTCCAGAAAGACGACTAGGCCATGAATGTAAGCACGTTTATTCCGGGGATGAAACTAAATGACTGACTTGTTTGATTGCCGTCAAAACCCTGAAGATCTGTTTCCTTGAAGTCAAGCCCTGATGGATCAGATGTTGAGCGAGCCGCATCCCAGCGCTCGGCGAGTGCATAAGCCTGTGTGGCTAAAGTTGTGTCGAAATCGAGTTTGACAGGTAGTTCGAGACCTTCGCCGTAAAACCACGCCTGGGCGGAGGGTCAAAAGGGGAAGTTGGTCGATTGATTGGCCGGAAAATACCCACATTCCAGTCGATACTATCCAGCGCCTTAATCTTATCGGGTTGACTCCTGAAGAAGCCGTAGAGGTGGTTCTTCCAGTCCTCGGTGCGAATGCTTTTGCCGATGAAGGTGGATACATAGTCTTTGGTGTAAGGCAAGAAGACATCCAGGCCACCTAAGGTCCTTTCTGTAGAACAAGCGCTGAGCGCTCGGGCACAGGAGAAACCAATGAATGGAATTACCGATGTAAAGGAGAAAATTGGCACCCTTTTCATAAGGAATACTACTGTATGCATCATCGGGATCCTCTCCCTTTTCAAAATCGATCACGAGCCTTCGGTATTTTGGCCGGTCCGTGTATTCCTCTAATGATTCCTTGAGTGCTCGATTGCCGATGAGGTAGGAGAAATCACGGTGGGCTGGCGAATGAAGGAACTGCTGAAGAACACGTTCTATGTACGTGGTCCACCCTTCGTTGAGCCAGAAATGAGAGGCTTCGGCGTGTCTATCGACTTTGTGAGTTCGCGATCGTGTATAGGTTCGGTGAACGTACGTAACACCATTCCCGAACCAGGAATGGGTAAGTTCATGGACGACTACATCGACCAGAGTACGATCTCCGGTTAAGAGAGCTAGACATTTAAAGGGTGAGTCACGGGAGAATTGCTCCAGCTAAGTCACTTAGGTCCTGCACTAACTTGGGGTAAGAAACGTTAGACATGCATTTTCCTGTTGATCAAGATAAACACCGGAATCGTGTGAGCCTCGAGTTGATATCACTGACCATACCACCATAGGGGAACGATGGGGGCAAAACTAGAAGATCATATACTCCGAAGCGGTACGGCGTCACAATGCGCTCTTCCTCAGCTAAGAATTTAGTAGTATCCTCGCTGAACTCCCAGTATGCCGCTTCCATGAGTTCCGGCTCAGTCCAAATGCCACTTGTCCATGTCTTTCCTTCAGGCTGAGGGAAAGGACGGAAGTGAACATTACCTGCAGCAATGGCGATCAGGTAGGATGGGATAGGTACGGGCTAGCTCTCCATCAATTTGGAGCAATCACCAAGAAGGTATGCGCCTACTTGCCTGGTTATACGAATATGTCACCTCATCCTGGCCTATGACTTTACCGTCATGGGCGGGCCCGTTTGCCGGGGGCGAGACCCGGATAGCAGAGAGGAGCACCGGAAGCACAGACCGAACTTTGGCGGAGTATGTCTGCGTTTCGTGAGTAAAGAACCCTATTCACAACATGCGCAAAGTGCTCGTACAATCTTCGCCGATGGAGTATCTAGAGTTTGTTACCGTGTCAGAACGTTTGGTGAATTCAAGTGCTTTGCTCTTGCGGCCTCTTACCTTGCAACGGGGCAAGTGTCCTCGAGTAGATAGGCTGGCATTGACTGAACAAGTACGGGAATTGCTTTCCTTGTGTTTGCCTGCCAGCAAGTATGAAGGCCCGTGCTTCTGCATCTATATGACATGATTATACGTACTCTTTGTCGAGCCACTGAAGGGCAGTGCTGTTGGGGGATGTCTCATATCGTATCTGGGCCTGAACCTTCACGCCTTTGACCAAGCCGGAAGGCAGGGGGATATGAAGCGCCGATCCCATAACTTTATGCTTCGCCTTGAGATCGAACTAAAGAGCATGGAGACATTGATGCCTCAAGATTAAAGTTAGGGCTGGAAAACATACAGGCACTGCTTTGCCTCCAATGGATACGCCCTTTATTGTCAATTCATTCGTGTCAAGTCTAGAGCAGACTATCAGGATCGTAGGTCACTACGCGATGAGAGCTGCGAGGGGACAAACATGACTTCATTGATGTTATCCTCTTTGATAATCAGGTGGTGGGTGGCGGTTCCTTCAATAGTACGAGTGCCGAAATCAAGTTTCCAGTCAAATTCAACATGTTCTGTAATGACTCGGTCATAGTTAGACTGGGTTGTGGGGTCGGACATCTTGGGGTCACTGAGAGTGAATGAGATCTACTGCTTGGTTATCAAAATCTGATAGCCAATGAGTCTCGTGATGGGGACATAAGATCCATTGGCCAATTTGTAATTTATTGTCATTGTCGACATTGATTAATGATTATGGCCTTAGGTATTAGGAAATAAGAAAATTAGAATATAAGACATAATATGGTCCTTGTGTATAATGACACCACAGGGTCGTAATATTTTAGGATGAAAACCACTCTCATGTACTATTTACGCTTTCTCTGATTCTTGCGGTGCGCTGGTTTTCTTTCAGCTTAGCAGCATTTGGGTCTCTGGTAAGTGAAAGGAACTCACAGTTCGTCGACGATCGGATCCGTCTGATCGGTGATACGCCAGTGGATCATTGGTAATGCGAAGAGAAGACCCACAACGAGCAAAATCCAGGCAGACAAAAAGATATTCATAAACCTAGACAAAAGTATTAACCATATGTTGGAGTGCGGCTTCCTGGTCGAAGTGCGTACGGGAGTTTTACGCCATCCGCGCGCCAATAACCTGCGGCTCCCGCAGACTGGAGGGATTTATCTAACAGACATAAGCGCAAACCGAACCACATGCAGGGGACAACCTACAGAGACCAGAGAAGTAAGCAAGTTTCGCGGGGTCGTTTGACATTGCACCCATGATCCAATATGACGTGATCTGCCATGTGGCGTCCAGTATACCACAGAAGATATACAGGAATATTCTTCCGA